>JALBZB010001319.1:0-10705 GCA_038050625.1 Pythium sp. MPC-2022a
GACCGCAGCGCTGCCGATCAGCAGCTCCGCGCCCGCCCGGGCCCCGCCCGCCCCCCCCCCCCCCCCGCGGGGCGCGGGGGGGGGGGGGGGGGGGGGGGGGGGGGCGCCCTCGAACTGTTCCCCAGTGGTCCGTGGGAGCGCGCCGCCGCGTTCGTTGGTATGAAGACCGCGCGCCAGATGATGAACCACGCGCAGAAGATCGAGCGACGTCGCCGTGCGTTGGAGCAGCAAGCGCGAGAGGCGTAGTCGACTGTAAGTGGCTCGAATGCTCGGTCTTCGATTAGCACTGTTGCTGGGGCGCCTGCCACTGAGGTATCGACACCGCCCGCGAATAGTGAAGATCTTTGTGTGGAGCGCGAGCCAAAGCTGATTGTTCTCCCAGGGCGGGATAACGCCACACTTGAAGCCAGGATCTTGGAGTCCTTCTACAACGGCGAGCTCAGTGGTGGTGACGAAAGCAGCGGTGAGGATCTCAACCGTTGGCTCTTCGAGGAGCTCCTGCGGGACGCGAACAACCTGGCGGACCAGCAGTTGTTGCTTGGTGTTGAGACCACCAGTGAGCCACTTTCGTTTCCGCCATCGAGTCTCGATGAACCGTCTGCGTTTGGATTGCCTCTCAGTTGTAGTAAGTCAATGCTTGATTCGAGTTTGTACTGGAAGAGCTCGCGTGCGTGGGCCGTGAAGACGTCCAGTTTTGGTTTGGTGAGCGGCCATAGTGGCGATCACGGGCTTCTCGACCACGGTGAAACCAACATTTCGCACAAAATCACAAACCTACCTCCGGAAACCCTCTGCAAGAACATCATTAACATCAATGTCCTCCGCTGTCTCATCGTCCCAATTTCCAAAGATTTCTGTCGACCATTTACCATGTATTTTGTCGATGGGACTCACAATCAGTTTTAATTCTGTAATAAGTTTTCAATGTGCTTATTGTGAAATCTGGTCGCTGATGCTTGCTTTCGCACGTGCCAACCAGGGCGTCAGAGGCACGGAACGACCGTTCAAGCGAACACTCGTTGGCAGACAATATGCTAGTATGTTTTTAGGAACTCTATAAGGACAGGGTTGAATCAAACCTTCCCCACTCAATTCTGCTGACGTATGATGAAGTAAGTGGTCAGGTTGAATAGGCAGCCTCCTCGCCCACGGAGTCCAAATCGACCATGAACATCGCAGGCTCCAGGTCCGATACTGAGTCGGAGTCGAGATCGAGATCAAACTCTAACACTGTGTGACCGCTAGTCTCGCCATTTAGATTCGCTGGTAGACTCTGTCTCTGCTGTAGCTGAGACGACTTTGGTGAGGACCACTGGTCAAGAATTACTCGCTGTGCACGCGAACAAAGGTTGGCGTCATTGCATTAGCTAAAGATAGCGTTTTGTCCGAGGAACTCTTCAAGGCTGCCTCGAGCGCTTAACTTTGATTGATACTAGACACTAGCAAGCTGGAGAGGACCAGGACAGTTTAGATTTCGTCCTTATTCTAGTGGTACAATGAAGACCTCATCTTGACTGGCTGAGCTCGCACGCTGACCGTTTTGAGTCAAAGTAAGGGCAATCTGTTCGCAGTTGTTTTTTCGGACATTTGAGGAGTCTTAATGAGTGAATCTACTTATGATGCACCCTCAGAAGTAGAGTAGTTCTAAGTACGGACTCTTCGGCAGCACAAAGCAATAGTGCAACCATTTTCAATTATCCGACCAACCTCTTGAGAGATCTGTATCAGACGGTCAGATCTGAGTCCAGTTTGTCCGCTTCTTCCTCGTTAGTTGACAGTCATCCAGTCGTAAAGTGGCAAGCACTTTACGAGGTTTTCATTGTGTGCAATTAATTTATTGTTAGGCCAAGCATTTTCCTTTTATCGTGGGGTTGATACGAAGTCGGACTCGTGCCTGTATCCATGGATAGGGGCTCTCGTACAGACTTTGGAGACGAGGTGTCGCAGTGTCCTGGGTCCCTCGATGAATACAACCAGCACCCAACCGGCGCGTGTAGATTTGATTGACAGTGACGGGATGGAGGAAACAAAGAGGAGCAAACATGACTGCCAAGTGAGAATGGGTTGGCCATCATTTGTCAGGATATGTACAATAAGAAACCAGTCGTACTACTAAATTCTAATAAAATTCCCAAAACCTCTACTTTGTCTTCTTGTTGATTGTTTTTGTCAAACTGAAACAACTTATATAAGAAGTTGATGCTGTGTCACTTCGACAGACAGTCCCAGAGAGGATCAGGAGGTATTTACTAAATAGCGACCTAATGTCACGTGTCAATTTTTTTCGCGAAGGTCACTTTCGTTAATCGTCGTCACGAAAGAAACTTTCTTTGACTTCTTCACAGAAACTCTGGTTTGCGCACCGTTGCCTAAGATTTGAAAGAACACTGGGATGTGGCCAATTTCGACGAGATTGAATATTGGAACAAAATTTCGGCGACAAGTTCTGAGATTTTGGTGATCTTTCGCTAAATAATTTGAAGTGAGTGCTCGCCAATGGGATGGTGCTACGGTAACGGACCCCATCTGCTGAGAGTGGGTATCTTCTGCGAGTCAGTGTCGACGCAGGAACGGTTCGAGTATTCTCTCGCACAGGAATGAATGAATGCAGAGAAGACCAGCAACTCGCTGCACCATTCCAAGGTATCGTCATTTGGACAAACTATTATAGCTATCCGTTTTTGAATAACTTGTCAAAGTCTCACATGGCAGCGGACCAGATCTGAGGCCTCCGTGATGAGCTCCTCCTTTCTTCCGTCCTTCATGCACTATCCATTTCGCACGGCGCCGCGTCTGTCAAAGACGTGAACTGGCCACTCCTGTGTGCTCGCTGTGAGTGATGGATGGGTGGACCCGTCCATGGATGGACGGATGGCTTGGCAGTTTGCTTTGTAGTGTCGTTGTGGGACTGGCTGTTAGGCACAGTTCGCTTGCGTGTTGCAACAAGGGGTGGCTGTATTCTGTATCCATGGCTTGGTACGAATTTCCCTAACCGCTTTTTGGGGTTGTCGAAAGTTTATACAAGAAACAGTACGAAAGAAGGCACCCCGAAGTTGGATTT
This sequence comes from Pythium sp. MPC-2022a, assembly GCA_038050625.1. NCBI lineage: Eukaryota > Oomycota > Peronosporomycetes > Pythiales > Pythiaceae > Pythium > Pythium sp. MPC-2022a. The sequence continues at coordinate 3,062 of JALBZB010001319.1, forward strand.
TCACACATAAATTCACATAAAATATACAGTTTATTCGCAGAAATAAAGTGTGGTAATAGTATCAGACGTGACATCTGACTTCATGCATCAGTACTTTGAAATGAAGAAAGCGAGAAGGGAACGACGACGTACAGGTTTGGCCAACAGTGTAGAATGTTGATGAAAGCTCGAGGCCCACGCTATATGTGACGCCAATGGCTTGCAACAGCACGAAGATGTGGTTAATTACAATACCAAGCAGAGCGGTCATTTCATTTCCACGGCTCACCGAGACATATTGTTGGTTCAGTGCATAGCACAATACATCAGTGCGCAAAATGTACTGAGTGGTGGTAGCTTTGGATTCATCGATTATGGATGTTTTCGTGCACGAAAGAAGGTCCCTGCTGAACGAGAAAGCAAAACAAAAGCCAGGAACACATCGAGGAACTCAAGAAGCAGGCACGCACTGTGGACGGCGAGCCAAGCTCTGAGCGGGTGCGACAGCACATATTGCTGGAAGCCATGGGTACAGAGCGTTAAGCCTCCCACTGCCTGCCCATAGAATTTACAACTCAAATGACGGCGCACAGACGATTGTGGGGGTGCCGCAAGAGCACCTCTCGTTGCTCCAGCGAGCTCACTCTCGCTTTTGCCAGCAACAGCACACACAGCAACAGCAGCACACACAGCACACACGCGCACACCAAGCAGCAGCACCTACTAGTAGTCGATAACACCAGCAGCTCCAACCCGTCCAACCCGTCCAACTCGTCGCTCTATCGGCACCTTGCAACCAGCCAGCAACCAGTCAGACCCTGTATCCATTCGCAATGGCCATCACCCCACGTGTCCGCGAGCAGATGTTCCAGCAAGCGACAGCAGGCGCGACCACCACGCGCAGCCGGACGCTGATCCGCATCCCACTCTCGCGCCAGCAGCTCATCATGCCGATTGATCCGGCGGATGCGCTGCCGACTACGCAGTTGGCCCGCGCCTCCGCGTTTGGCTCAGCGTGGACCCCCACCGAGCACGAGCACTTCCTCGAGGCGCTCGAATTGTTCCCCAGTGGTCCGTGGAAGCGCGTCGCCGCGTTCGTTGGCACGAAGACCGCGCGCCAGACGATGACCCACGCGCAGAAGTACCGCCAGAAGATCGAGCGACGCCGCCGCGCGCTGGAGCAGCAAGCGCGAGAGGCGCAGTTGACTGTGAATGGCACCACCACGGACGGCACCACCGCTCAGTCTCCCTTTAGTGCTGTGACCGAGGCGCCTGCCAACGCGCCTATCACACGTGTGTGCGAGTGCTCGAGTAGTGGAGACCAACGTTTGGACCACGAGCGTGAGACGACTGGTGCCACCTCGCTTGAAGAATCAGTCTTGGAGCTCTTTTACAACGGCGAGCTCAGTGGTGGTGGTCACACACACAGTAATGGTGACCTTGACCGCTGGCTCTTCAACGAGCTCATGCAAGACGTAGACAACCTGGCGGACCAGCAGCTGCTTCACGAGTCAGCGCTGCTGCTCGGTGGTGCGGCCACCAGTGAGTCATTTTCGCTCCTGCCGTGGAGTCTCGACGAGCCGTTTGCGTTTGAAGACTCAGACATTGGCTCGTTGATGATTGACGGCGGCGATTCGGCGCTAGAGTTCGCGTTCGTGCCGGACGAGCTCACGCGCGTGAGCCGTGAGGACATCCAGATTTGGTTTGGCGAGAGCGAGTCTCAACGATGATTCTATTTGGCTCGCTCGTCCAATGCGTGACTCAATAGCCGACAAGCGAGTCACCTCATAGCACTCGAAAATGTTCAGCACCATCGTCCGCCGTCCCATCACCCGATTTTTCAAGCTTCCTGGCCTTTTCTCAAGTATCTCGTATTACCAGCAGCAAGTCAACCAAATCTGTGTACTAAGTATGTAACCTGTCCAAATTATTCCATTAATGCTGTAATAAAGCGTCTTTATTGTACCAATCGAATTCTTGATCTCGATGCTGCACTAACCAACCAGGGTGTCGGAGGCTATAGATCGTCTTAGCAAGCAATCTTTGGCAGTCAGAGAGTCGGAGGGGTTCTCGAGTGCTGAATTGCAACTTTCCCAGTCGAAATGGCCAGGTTGAACAGGCTGCCTCCTTTGTAGAGCTCGAGGCTTTGAGGAAGCGCTCATGCTCTCTAGGGATCCAGATCGCACCATTGCGTGTGCGCGCCATCGGTGAGGTAGTCGTTCCTTAATCGGAAGAGGTAGCTGAGAATACTCTGGTCGTTGGATTGCGAGGCAATGAGTTACGACCCGTGGTAGCGGTGTTTCTGGTGCAGATGGAAACTTAATCGCATCCATATTCTACTCTTTGAGTGAGGACATCCGAGCGGGTTTCTAGTAGGCGCAGCTTGCAAAACACAGAATCCACGTCCAATTTCGAACCAAAGCAGGCAAATACAGATCGGGTTCGCTCGATGAAGTCGTGCTTGCAAAATTGGAGAATGATGCAGGGGTCTAGGAGTGTATTAATAGTTGTGGACATAGTAAATCTAAAGCTTCTACAGTAGTAGGATGAATCGCACATGGATCTGCTGGAGTGATCTCGCGCTCGTCCTTTGAATGCTGAAACACAACAAATCAGTGGCGTGAGATCAACTCTTTTTACAAGAATAAGAGCAAATGCATCGCATAGAACTTGATGATGAGTGTCACGCGCTGTGTACGGAAGGATCAGATCTGCGACTAGTTAGTCCTCGGAATGGGCTCTCCAATCTTGCTCTCTTCAACCAGTCGATCGTGCCGATGAAGTGAATTGGCCACCTGTTTTACTTGCCCATCTCATGCGTGCAATGAATTTACAGACGGTCTGGTTCTGTCGTGGGGTTGCCACACCTCCACTTTCATCCATCCCCTCTGCGGAATGCTGAGTTGGATGTCGTGTTGAACTCCTTTGCTGAGGCTGTGCCTCGTGTATACCCAAGAGATTTGGAGCCGGGGTGTCGTGTTCGTGTTTACTCGAGTCATTATTATCGCATACATCACACGTGTGACTTGTTTAACAGAATGACGAAAGTGGGGGACAACGAGCAAATATGATGCCACTGAGAAACGATCTTCCATCGTGCATACCTACTTGGTTTACAAGGTATGACTTGGTACTTCTATACATATGTAAGCAATATATGCACTTTGTTCTTTTCGTAGATTTTTTTTGCGAGAATGGGTCTTCAAGAAGAGTAGTGTTGAGTCTCTCGCAGACAGCCACAGGCAGGCAGACAGACAGACAGGGTCGAGAGGTACCTTCATGACCAACTGTTGCACGTGTTATGTGTAGTTGTGAAGGTTGTCCTCATCAGCCAGCCGTCGTCGCGAAAGAAATTCTTTTGATGCCCTGATCGAAATTCTGGGATGTGCTCCGTTGTCTACGATAAGAGTTGAATGATTGATGTGGTAGCCATTTCCTGTGAGATTGAAAGGGCACTTCCTTCAAATTGTTTTACAGTGTTCAAATTCAATGATCTGATATGATGCGAGCGAGCGTATCTGGAGAGAGAGAGAGAGGGGGGGGGTATTTTCTGTGAGTCAGGAGCGTCAGTGGCACAAACGCTAGCTGCAATGGTGTCCATTTTGGAAATTGCGATCACGGGATTGATCACCAAGTGAGATGACTTCAAAAGTCTCACATCGCGATGGATCAGATCTGAGTCCGGCTTGACGTGCCCAACCATCCTTCCTTCTTCTGCGCTATTCAGTTCACGCGACCATGCCTGTCAAAACGTGCGAACTGACCAGCAGCGTTGGTACTTGCTTGCATGCGACCAGCGGGCGGATGGAATGGATGGATGATGGATTGACTGAATTGTTTTTGTCATTTTCGTGGGGCTTCATTCCCGTTCGCGTGTTACAAAAAGGAGCGCGTTGTGATCCATAGCTTGGCTCGAATTTCCATCCCTAACCGCCCGCTCGCAGTGTCGTGTGGTTGCAAGTCGAAGAACGGTAAGTACGAAAGAAAGCACCACACAAGAATACATTTCACACCTAAAAGTACACAAAACGCACAATTACGTTTACAGGAAAGATGCTGTCAGATGGAAAGGCTGGCAGTTTATATCAGTACATTGAAGTGAAGAACAAAGATACTCTCAAGTGTAGCAGCCAACACCCCTTGTGCCTTGCGAAGAAAAGTTGAATCTATGGCACCATCATCAACACTAAGCAGGGTAGATATAGCAGCGCTGAGATGCCATTTCATGGACGGACGCCATCATCATTACCAGGTAGAATCACTGTTGTGTTTCAACCGAATACATGTGATGCTGTCCAACATCAAATGCACTGAGTGGTGTTAGCTTTGGTTTCATCGATTATGGATGTTTCTGAAGAGCTCTTTTTGTGCACGAAAGAAGGTCGCTGCTGAACGAGAAAGCAAAAGCAAACTAAACACACCGAGCAGCTCATGAAGGCAGGCGCGTTGGCGTCTGCGAGCGGGTGTGACAGTGTGTACAGCCAGAAGCCATGGGTACAGACCGCCAAATCCCCCACTGCCACATAGTGAACTCAAGTCAAATAGCAGCCCAGTAGACGCCACAGGCGACGCGCGCGCACGGCTCCAGCGAGCTCACTCTCGCTTTTGCCAGCAACAGCACACACAGCAACAGCAGCACACACAGCACACACGCGCACACCAAGCAGCAGCACCTACTAGTAGTCGATAACACCAGCAGCTCCAACCCGTCCAACCCGTCCAACTCGTCGCTCTATCGGCACCTTGCAACCAGCCAGCAACCAGTCAGACCCTGTATCCATTCGCAATGGCCATCACCCCACGTGTCCGCGAGCAGATGTTCCAGCAAGCGACAGCAGGCGCGACCACCACGCGCAGCCGGACGCTGATCCGCATCCCACTCTCGCGCCAGCAGCTCATCATGCCGATTGATCCGGCGGATGCGCTGCCGACTACGCAGTTGGCCCGCGCCTCCGCGTTTGGCTCAGCGTGGACCCCCACCGAGCACGAGCACTTCCTCGAGGCGCTCGAATTGTTCCCCAGTGGTCCGTGGAAGCGCGTCGCCGCGTTCGTTGGCACGAAGACCGCGCGCCAGACGATGACCCACGCGCAGAAGTACCGCCAGAAGATCGAGCGACGCCGCCGCGCGCTGGAGCAGCAAGCGCGAGAGGCGCAGTTGACTGTGAATGGCACCACCACGGACGGCACCACCGCTCAGTCTCCCTTTAGTGCTGTGACCGAGGCGCCTGCCAACGCGCCTATCACACGTGTGTGCGAGTGCTCGAGTAGTGGAGACCAACGTTTGGACCACGAGCGTGAGACGACTGGTGCCACCTCGCTTGAAGAATCAGTCTTGGAGCTCTTTTACAACGGCGAGCTCAGTGGTGGTGGTCACACACACAGTAATGGTGACCTTGACCGCTGGCTCTTCAACGAGCTCATGCAAGACGTAGACAACCTGGCGGACCAGCAGCTGCTTCACGAGTCAGCGCTGCTGCTCGGTGGTGCGGCCACCAGTGAGTCATTTTCGCTCCTGCCGTGGAGTCTCGACGAGCCGTTTGCGTTTGAAGACTCAGACATTGGCTCGTTGATGATTGACGGCGGCGATTCGGCGCTAGAGTTCGCGTTCGTGCCGGACGAGCTCACGCGCGTGAGCCGTGAGGACATCCAGATTTGGTTTGGCGAGAGCGAGTCTCAACGATGATTCTATTTGGCTCGCTCATCGCGCATAGTCCTCCACACAACCAACAACCTACGCCCACCGCTGTCCCATCGTCCGATTCATTTTCAAGGGTCCTGACCGTTTTCCAAGTTATTCGTACCAGCAACTCACAATTTTTTCGTGTATATAACTAGCTAAGAAGCTGCCCAAAAGGATGGAGCCCGCTATATCTATTAACTTCTGTAATAAATCTTCAATGTACTCCATTCGTAGCTCTTGATGCTTTGCTTTGTTGACTTCTGTACTATGTATTAGAAACGTGCTATTTGGGGGTGGGAATTAGGAGCCCTCTGTCTCGCTCATGAGGTCCAAGTCGGCCATGAACATCACGAGCTCCAGATCCGACACTGATGAGCCTGCATCAAAATCCAGGTCGAACTCCAGTTCGTCGTGGTTGCTGCGCTCACCGCTACCCATACGCCGGTAGACTTTGCCTTCGCTGGCTGTCTGGTGAAGACCAGGGATCGAGGATGTCGTGCACGGTGATGCGCAGCCCGCGCTGCTGTCGTGCAATCTCCTGGCGGTACTTCTGCGCGTGTGCCTGATCGTCTGGCGTGTGGTTTTCGTGCCGACGTAGGCTGCCACGACTTTCCATGGACCCGACGGATAGAGCTCGAGACCTTCGAGGAAGCGCTCGTGCTCTCTCGGGGTCCAGATCGCGCTTTTCACGGATGCACACGGCAGAGCCTTGCAGCATAGCTCATGCCTGGATATTGTAGGTCGGTAACGTACCTAAATATACCTCACTTTCATCATCATCAGATCGCGCTTTTCATGAGTGTGCGTCTTCTGTTTGTGGTACCCGAGTCTGAAGTGGTGGATGCTGAAGAGATTCTCGTGGATGGGATGCGAATCAGCGAATTTTGGTCTGTGGTGGTGATGTTGTTTCAGGAGACGGGTGTCCGCTGGAAAAGCTCACTCTGCACATGAGCAGAGATCGGCATCTTTGTGTACTAAGTAGGTCGGTAGTTGAAGATAGCTGGTTGATCTGGAACTGGGAAATTGTGAAGTGCGATAGGAAATGGTTTGACGTCCTCTCTTTCTCCCGAGAGCTTATGGCGGTTGGTGACTGAGACTTCAAAGTATATTGAGGCTTTCGTCGGTGGTATTCCTGGGAGAACTGGCTTGGCTTGACTCAGACATTGCAAACACATCAGATTGCATCAACAGCATCACAAAGTCCTTCGTTTCCAATCGAACACTCCCTGGCGGACTCACACCTCTGATGAAAAAAATGAGAAAGCGTCAAAAACGTGGTACTGAACCAAATTGCAACGCTCTTGAGTGTGGAGCCGACCACAACAACCAACTGCATACTACGAGCAATCAAACTCCTCTTCGAGGGCCTTTGTGGTAGGTGAGGTGGACTCAAGTTCTGGCTCAGGTACTCATAGACTTGCTTGATATTGGACCCATTTTCGCTTGAGTCAGTCGAGAAATGGTTGTTCCACAAGTGGAAATAACTGGACAGCACTAAAACATGGTACTGACGAACCAGATCATAGCACTATTGTTCTTTTATACAAACCGCTACTACTATCAACACTCGAAGAGTTGATTTGGCCTAAGAAGTTGATGATGAAAGTGAGGTATATTTAGGTACGTTGCCGACCTACAATATCCAGGCATGAGCTATGCTACGAGGCTCACTCTGCCGTGTACATGTATATGGAAGGTCGATTGAGAGCCGACCACGCTCGGTGTTGTTGTTCCCTGTCGTGTCGCGCCCGGGCCGCATCAAGAGGGGTGCGGTGCCGTCTGTCGGAGGGGAATGTTGCGTTATGCGGTTGTTCGGCGGCGGCGTCGAGCCAGTGTGAGACGTCTGACGCCATGTGTCACTCCACGCTCCGCATGAGGTCGCGGTCCGACGGTGCCCAGGTCTGTTGTGACCATTTCTCATCCATCGCCACGTTCGCTGCCTTGTCGGCCATCTTGTTGTATTCGCGGTAGTGGTGAGTCCAGCT
>JALBZB010001320.1:0-10700 GCA_038050625.1 Pythium sp. MPC-2022a
GAACCAACAGTTAGTTCAGGTGTGTACCCATTCCAATCACCATCACTCACCAGGTATTCGTATGCACAATCACTCGCCAATCTAACACCATCACTCACGATATGAATCAATTTGCTGAGCTGCTCAACTTCTCGATAATCACCAACAACGTTCAGGTCGTGCAAGGACTGGAGTCCGAGGGCTGCTCATCATCACTAAAGAGAAACTGGTTCCACTTGGACACATGTGTAATGACGGCGACGAGCTCTGGAATGCTCGCGCTGGACCTCGTGCTCCATGCGCACAAAGCCGTCGCGGCGCTGCCTGCCGTCATCCGCGCGATCCGAAGGTTCGCGGACGCACCATGCTGACAAAGCTCAAGCGCGCGGTCTTCACGCTCGGCAGCATCGCCAAGGTCGAGCTGCTGCTGGCTACCCACAGTGAAGACTTGCGGCTCGACGCGCTCGAAGGATGTGGCCAATCACGCGATACTGATGATGGTGATGATGCCGAATCGGAGGAGGAAGAGGAGCTTTGGCTACCACCGTGGCAAGTGCGCCTCATAAACGACGTGTTTCAGTACGGCACTCAGCACGCGAGCGCGCAAGCTATCGACTGGGTTCTCAGTACCTATCCGGATATCAACATCAACGGACAGTTGTGGCAATCAACCTGCCACGGACGACTGGCGACTGTCCAGCTGCTCCACCCGCGACTGCGAGCGTTCGGCTCGCCGTATGGGTTCTCGGAGGGCATCGTGCTCAACATGTCCGTTAACACCGAACACGTTGAGACCCTCGACTGGATCTTCACGCCTCGCAAGAGTCCAGAATCGCGGCGTTTCCACTCGGCGTGCGAAAGCGCTGCGAGCGCAGGACGCTTGGCGACGCTCCAGTGGATCCATGCGAACTGCGGTGACCGATGGTCCCGCTCAGTGTTGAAGCAGGCTGCGGGTCGCGGTCAGCGTCACGTCATGGACTGGATCTACGAAACAGGAGTAGACGCAGACGTGACATTAGCGATGGAAGCTGTCGCGAAACTGGGCGACATCAACACTCTAATATGGCTGCATGACAAGCACCCGGAGAATCGACTCTCCTTTGCGACCATGAAGGCAATGGCTGCGAGCTGGCAGGTTGATGTTGCCACCTGAGTTCTTGCAGACTTCCCTAAGAGGTACTCCGTTGTGCTTGGCGTGCTCTGTGGAGATCTGGTGCTCGTCAAGAAGCTGGTCGCGAGTCAACGTCCTGGCAGCCTCAAGAAGAAAGAAGTCAAGCGCGCGATGCGCACTGGTGCCCGATATGGACGCCTTGATGTCCTTCAGTGGCTCAGTGGGGTCTTCAAGAGTGACCGCGGCGACGGCTGCTACGTACCGATCAAGACGCTTTGGAGCGCTGTTCGCTGTAGCCACCTGGACGTGATCTACTGGGTCTTGGAACAGAAGGCGGAGTTGCTCACGCACCAGCGCCTGACTGAGATGCACCAGGTGAGTGTGAGGCAGCCAGTGGTGAAGAGTAACACTGCAGTAGAGAATCAGAAGGGCGACCCCCAGCTAGTAGTACTGCATTAGATCGACGAGCAGCTGCACATGTTAACGTATGGAGTGGCGTAAGGATAACCCAAGCAAGTGTGTATTACCTACCTGTATACACTCCTTTGACATGTCATTCTATTGTTTTCGCTGCAGTTTGGCCGCGAGGTTTTTCTCCAGCTGGTCGTAGAGAAGCGAGAGCGAGCGCTTCCTGTCCGAATCCTTCAGGTCGGTCGTCAGATCTTCCTCTTCCTTCTCATCGTTCTTACCACTAGACGCTGTTGTCGTCTTGTTCGGCTTGCTGTTCTTCTTGTTTGTCTGGACCGCAGCAGCACTGCTACTACTGTTATTGCTGCTGGCTGAACCACTCTGGTTGGTACGGAGCATGGTCGTGGAGCTCAGCTTCCCCGTCTTCTCAGCGTCCAGCGTGTCCTTGAGCTGCTCGAGCGCCTTCGTGTACCGCGGGATGAGCGTCTTCATGTGGTCCTTCTTCAGCGGGAACGGCTTGAGCTTGTTGTTCTCCGCCTTCTTGAGCATGCGCGTGAGCCCCTTCATCTGGCCGGTCTTCACGAGCGTCACACTGCGACCGGCGCGTCCCGCACGCGCAGTACGCCCCACACGGTGGATGTACGTCTTGATGAACGTCGGCACGTCGTAGTTGATCACATTCGCGACGTTGTCGATATCCATACCACGCGCCATCGCATCGGAACACACGACAGTCTCGATCTTGTTCGTCTTGCACTCGGCCACGAGCGCCGTGCGCTGCTTCTGGGTCAAGCTGCTCGAGTACTCGCGGATACGCTCCGGGTGGTCCGAGTGCAGCTGCAGCAGGCGCGCGAGACGGTGCGTCGAGTTTACCGACGCCGTGAACACGATCGTCAGCGTGTCCTTGTACTCACTGAGGATCTCAAGCAGCACGAGCGGCTTGGAGCCCGAGTCGCACTCGATGACGTACTCGTCCAGGTTTGTCGGCGTCGAGTAGAGCTTGGACGCGCTGTTGCCATCGTCGTCGTTCTCGTTTTCACTGTTGTTGCCGTCAGCGTCGTCGCCTTCCTGCGCGTTGTCGGCGAGTACGTCGTCCACGCGACCGATCTTCGTGAGCTCCGCGTTGCTCATGCCGATTGACGCGAGCTTGCGCGGGTTGCGTGTCAGCGTCGCCGAGAGCAGCACGCGGGTCAACGGCGTGCGGATGCGGCGGCGGTTGATCGAGTCCTGACGGCGGCTCGTCATCGGTGCACCAAGCGCGTGGCTACTACTGTTGTCACTGGCGACTACTGCTGCTGCGGTTGCTCCTTCTTGGCCGTTGAAGATGCTGGCGTAGATTTTCGGGATCCAGTCCTGGTACGACTGGTTCAGCAGACGATCGGCCTCGTCCACCACGAGGATCTGCAGGTGCTGCAGCGTGAACCCGGGTGTTTGCTCTAAGTGGTCCACAAGACGACCAGGCGTGGCCACGAGGATGTCCACGAGGCTGTGGCCGCCGTCCTGTTCGCTCGCACTGTTGCCGAAGAGCGCGCGGTCCTGGTCGATGGGTCCGACCAGCGCCGCCTGCTCGACCACAAAGTTTGACTGACCGATCGCGAGCCCGCACTTGAGCGGCGTGTTGGCGCAGAACTTGGTCACGATCTGGTGCACCTGGATGGCCAGATCGCGACTCGGCAGCACGATGAGCGCCCGCACGCGCGGCACAACGCGCGGCAGCAGCCGCTGCACGATGGGCACGATGTACACGAGCGTCTTGCCACTACCCGTGGGCGCGGAGATGCAGATATCGGTGATGCGGTCGTTCGACTTGTCCAGGATCTTGGGGATAGCCACGGCCTGCACGGGAAAGAACGCGTGGATGTTCATGGCCGCGAGCGTCGCGCAGACCTCTGGCGCCAGGCGCCACTGCGCCGCGAGCTTCTTCAGCCCGTACTTATTCGCGAAACGCTTGGTCTCCACCGCCTGCTGCACCTGCTGCTGCAGCTGCTCGTCCACGTCACCGTTCGCGTCTACGGCCGTCGCGTACCCAGGCATTGCCACCGCTGCCGTCATCTTGCCTTGCTGCTTGCTTTATGTGTGTGTGTTTGGTTTAGTGACGGTTGGCAGCCGGAAATGTTCAAAATTCAGCTTTGCTAAACTGAAAAATTAAAATTAGTCTAATTAAAAATTACAAATGCAGTTATCAGATTAGAGATTCGGTACAGTACGCAGAAACCAATGGTTGACACGCATGAGCCACATTGGGAACCCAGCCAGTCGAGCGGAGCCAATTCGAAACGACACAGCGCCGACACCTCCACCGCTCGCTCTCTCTCCGAATCCCCAGCCCACGTGACAGCACTAGAAGCGACAGTAGCAACAGCAGCAGCAGAGACAGCAGGTAACTAATCATGGGCGGCCACCACCATCGATCGGGGCCGTTGAAGCAGAAGAACAAGAAGCACAAGACCGGACGCCATGAGTCCAAGACGGCGCTCACCAAGAAGCTCGGCGGCAAGATCGAGCGCGTGGGCAACATGAAGGCGAGCAGCAACTCGAACAACGCGGTGGCGGCCAACCAGAAGGCCATGCGCATGCAGCGCCAGAAGCAGCTCCGTCAGAACAAACGCGACGACCTGCTGCTGCAGAAGCGCTTCGGGCTCGGCAGCTCGCTCGGCGCGCCGAAGATCGTGGCGCTGATCGCACTCAGCGAGCTCGCCAACCTCGGTGAGGTCAAGCAGTCGATCTTCGAGGGCGTCTCGACTATCGAAGAGCCATTCCAGGTGCGTGCACTATCTGGATGAGGTTTGTGTGAGTTTCATGCATTTTACTCATCATGTGCACCAATTGCTTTTCGTAATATCTACAGAGTGGACTGCGCAACTGCACGGTCGGTGTCTTTGCGCAGCACAAGCAGAAGGTATGCGTTGTGGAGTGCGGTAACGACCTGCTGGTGGCGCTGGATGCTGCCAAGGTCGCAGACATCATCGTGTTCGTGCTCCCACTGCACGGCGGCGCGGAGGGCGGCGTGAACACGACGGGCGACCGCATCGTGTCTGCGATTCGCGCGCAGGGTATTCCATCGACTGTGGGTGTGATCCAGGGCCTCGAGGGCCACACGCCAAAGCTGCAGAACGACCTGAAGAAGTACGGCCAACGCTACTTCACGACCGAGTTCGGCGACGCCGTCAAGGTCACGCAGGCGAACGTGAACGCGCAGCTGTCGCGTGCGATCATGACACTGACCCCAAAGACGATCCACTGGCGTGATGCGCGCTCGTACCTGCTCGCGACTGCGGCTGCGATCACCCCGAACGGACCGAATGAAGAGAAGGGCGTGCTCCAGGTGAGCGGCTACATCCGCGGCAAGCCGTTGTCGGTGAACCAGCTGATCCACATCACGGACGTGGGCACCTTCCAGATGAGCCAGATCGTGATGACCCCTGTGAAGCAGGTGGACGCCTCGGGCAAGATGGAGCTCGGCGACGACGGCAATGCCCTCGCTGCGGCGGCGCTGAGTGGCCAGGAGCAGCACGTGCTGGCGACGGCGAGCCCAGAGCTCCAGGAAGACCTGCGCTACGAGGCCGAGTACGACCCGTTCGCCGCCGAGCAGACGTGGCCAACGCAGGAAGAGCTTGACGAGGCCGAGCGCGACGCTAAGAAGAACGCCAAGGACAGCAAGGGCATGTCCAACTACCAGGCGGCGTGGATCGACGGCGACGAGGACGAAGACGCGATGGAGGAAGAGGAGGAGCAGGACGAAGACGACGCCGAAGTGAACCAGGAGTTCTGCAAGACCGGCGCCGAGAGCGTGCAGGAGGACGACGACGAGGATGACATCTCGATGGACGAAGATGAGGAGACGCAGCGCGAGCGCCGCTTCGAAGAGCTCAAGGACAAGCGCAAGCAGGAGCGCGAAAACATGACGTTCCCCGACGAAGTGGACGTGCCGGCAGACTCGTCTGCGCGCGTGCGCTTTGCGCGCTACCGTGGCCTCAAGTCGCTGCGCACGAGCGCCTGGGACGCGAAGGAGTCGCTCCCCCGCGACTACTCGCGTCTGTTTCAGTTCCAGGACTTTGGCATGGTGCAGCGTCTGGCGCTCGAGCGCGGCAAAATCGCGGAGAAGGCCATGAAGGCCGAGCTGCGCCGCAAGACTAGCATCGCGCGCTCGCGTGCGTCGTCGTTCTCGTCTACCGCGATGGAGGACGTCGAGTCTGCGATGGACGGAGAGCTGCAGCACCCGCTGCCGCTTGCGATGTCGGCCGAGTTTGGCAGCAACGGCTACGTGCCGTCGGGCGTGTACGTGACTATCGTCATTAAGGACGTGCCGATCCAGGCGTACCACGCGCGCGTGCAGGCCGGTCCGCTGATCATGGGAGCGCTGCTCAAACACGAGAACCGCCTCTCGGTGCTCAACTACTCGATCCAGCGCTCGCAGACGTTCACGGACCCGCTCAAGTCCAAGGAGGAGCTGGTGTTCCACAGCGGCTTCCGCCGCTTCGCGGCTAAGCCCGTGTACTCGGACCAGAGTCTCAAGAGCGACCAGCACCTGTTTCACCGGTTCCTACCTCAGAGCGGCTGGGCAGTGGCCTCAGTGTACGGCCCCGTGACGTTCCAGCCGGCGTCGGTGCTCGTGTTCCGCGAGAACGGCATGGAGCCGCACGAGCTAGTGGCCTCCGGCACGCTGATGAACGTGAACCCGGACCGCATTGTACTCAAGCGCGTGGTGGTGACCGGCACGCCCGTCAAGGTGAAGAAACGCAAGGCCGTGGTGCGCTACATGTTCCACTCGCCCGAGGACATTCGCTGGTTCAAGCCCGTGGAGCTCGCGACCAAGCACGGCATGACGGGCCACATCAAGGAGTCGCTGGGCACGCACGGCGACTTCAAGGCCGTGTTCAACAAGCCCATCAAGCAGCACGACACGGTTTGCTTGTACTTATATAAGCGCGTCTACCCGAAGTTTGTGAATTGATCGACTGAGGAGGATCGTCGCAAGTTAGAGTTGTCGACAGATTTTTTGCATATTCGTAACAACAGCACCAACACCACACCACTTTGTATCGAAATTTTTCTTGAAATTGGTTGTCATGTGGTGGAAATAGGTTTAATTGGTCGGCACCATTGTGAAAATGAGTCAAAAGGCTCATGGGATTTGCTCGTAGCCCTCGCGCTTGCTCGCCTCGGCAATCTTCGACCCGCAGTATGACTCTGCTCCTTTCAGAAGGAAGAAAAGCGCGATCACGACGATCTAGACACCGATCATCACGTTAAACGTGTGTGCAGCGCTCTCACCTCCTTCTCGGAGGCTTTGCCAGTACGCAAACACACCGATCGCGAACAGAACCGTGAAGACTGCGAGCGCGAGGGACTGCAGCAGCAAGATCCGCGACTTCCACCCTTGGGTTCTTTTTCCTGGATCTTCTCCTTGAGACGTACAACGGTCTGGCTCATGTCCACCTCCTCGACAAGCACACTGCCGACCCCAGTGATTAGGCACATGATGCCTTTGTTCTTCTTTATTTGATCGCTCTCGTCTCTTGGGGCTATTCGCGAATGAACAACTCACAGAAAGAAACATGTGCCTAGTATCACAGCATCAAACGCTATTCCTTCGCGATTGACAGTTGTTGACACAATCTCCATCTGGTTTCAACATGTTCAGCATCTTTGATTGACTTACTTGTAGACGCTGACGATTCGGATTCGGCTAAGCCGTGCCTTAATGATATTTGTGAGAAACTGGTGTTTGAAATTGTCGACCTCGCGTTACTACTCTCGTTGGCGCTTGTTTGCTGGACCCGACTCGGCGCCTCCTTCGAGCGCGCGTCGTCGACTGTTTCCACCGGCCCAATCCAGGAAGTTCGCGATGGCAAACGACGCGAGGCGGGTGTCCAGACCAAAGTACTCCAGCAGACTCGTCAACACGCGCTGTAGACGCTCTTCATCGCCCCCAATGTACGTGAGCATGTGGCGCACAAACTGTCGCGACATGGTGCCCAGAAAGTCAATGCTGCTGGTGCCGAACGCAGCGGTGCGACTCGCAGACGTAGCGCGCAGGAAGTAATCAACGAGATCCGGAACAAACGGCTCGATCGGACGGATGAGTTGGTCCACAAAGGTCGACTGACGCGACAACTCCAGCTGCGAGAGGATTGAGACTGGGATCCCCTGCGACCGAAGTTGCATGCGCAGTTCATTCACAAGCGAGTGCGACCACGTGCGGATCGTCGCTCGGGAGACCGGAGGCACGTCGACGCCGCTCACCAACGCGAAACCAGTTTGTGCCATCACTTGGTGGATGGTCACTGGGTCGCCACTGAGCACGCCAAACAAGGTTGATGCTGGAATCTCGCTCACCAGGCGGTTCAGCAGCTCCGCAAAGTTCCACGTGCTCGTGTTAGTGTTGAGATCAGCAAACGAGATCGGAAACACCACGGACGCAAGTGGTGCTCCAAGGTTCGTGAGCGAGATCTGCGGTCCATCAGCAAAACCCTGGCTTGCACCACTTGGCTCTTGAGTTCCTGTTGCTGCTGAGGCTAATGCCGCCGGGGTTTCGGTGGAGGTTCCCGTGAGTCCAGCAGTCACACCTCGAATCGACTCGTTCATACGCTCCAAGAGCGAGAACAGAGCATTTCCGCCGGTTCGTCCGCCATCACCCGATCCGCCACGACTACCATCCGAGCGGGAACTGGAGTGTCGTCGACGATGACTCGACGATCTCCGTTCACTTGACGAGCGTCTAGGGTTGGTCTCGCCAGTAGACGTAGTAGCGGCAGAGGCAGCAGTAGCTGCGGTATTCACTGCGACACCGGTATCACCGCCAGATCGAGATGTCGATATATTCACCGAGTCGCCTTCGTTCAGTCGGGTGTTGCCTCCGGTAAACCCGGGGTTGTGACGGATGAAGAGGTAGCGAGCAATCCTGGCCAAGATGTCGGCAGATTCACCAACAGACTGCAGCGTGTCGATCGCTCGAACGATCGCAGAAACGGACACTGGTGACTGGGACTGGTCTGGCGCGTTTGATTCAGATCGCTGCTGCAAATCCCGAAGAGCGACTGGCAAAAAGTGCAGTCTCGTGCGAAAATGGTCCAGCAGAATCTCCAACTGCGTCAGCTGCGACTGCAGAAACGCCGCGTCCGTCTCGCTTCCAGCATCCAGCTGCACTTCGTCCAGCCCAGTGAAATCATAGTCTGAACTCATACAATCCAAAAAGCACGGCCAGTAAAGACAGGAACTAAATAAGCAAACTCAAGCCAAACAAATAGATCACCCACCTGAGTTTTCCACATTCGATCGAATGCTCTCCACCAGGTTTTCAGAGCGTGAGCGGAGACGCTCGAGTCCGGTCGTCATGTTGCTGCTGGTGCCGCCAGATGATGACGAAGCCGAGCCTCTCGGTCGCGACGACGAGCCGAGTGATCGCAGAGACGGCTCTGCGCGAGACCGACGCGCTCGCGCGCCTCCTGCTGCCTGTGCTGCAGCCCCTGCGCGTGTGGTGAAATGCGCATAGGACGCTCGGTTGGGACCGCTGCCCTCACGGCTTCCCGCACCTAAATCGGTATCACTGATCACAATGTGACCCGGGACCATCGTGCCGCCGTGCACCGAGGTCATGATGTTCGCGATCATGGAGCTCAGGAACGGCATACTGACGCCTGTGCCTTCCGGAAGCGAGATCGTGGCGCCCATGACCACGTGATTCGGCGGCCCCGCGCCTCCAATCGTCGGATCCGGTTCGTCATTGTTGCGCACAAGAGCTGGACCACCTGAACCGGAGCCACGACCACTGACTCCTTCATCACCATCTCTGCTGCTATTCCCGCCACTAGTCGCATCTTGATTCACAGTATTCTCTGCGCGCGTCACAAGGTGCAACGTGTGTCCGTCTTCGAGCGAGTACGTGGCGATGCTCTGGTCGTTCTTCAGCACTTTGCCGCGAAAGATGAGGCGCTGGCGCGCAAACACCACACCAGTCTCCGCGGCGACCAGCTCCTTCAGCTGCTCCACGGACGCGTTGCTGATGATGCTGATCGGATACGTCGTGTGGTCGAGCATGCGCACGTTGAGCGAGATCTGCTTTGGGTCCGTCGACGCCGAGGCTTCGTCCGTCACGATTGCTGCCGCTGGCTCAGCAACGGCAGTAGGCTCCTGCGCCGCGCTGGCTCGCACATCGCCCGACTGGTTCGCTGGTGGCGCCATGCTGATTAGTTTTTATCGGGGGATTCCTTTGTCTGCCGACTGACTGCTTTCTTCCAAGTTCTTGGCTTCGCTGCCAGCGAACGAACACACAGTTCACAAACACAACATGCGCTTTAGAACCACGCTTTCTCTTGTTTTTGTCGTTTTTACGTTGCAGCTCGCAGCATAAGCTCATGAGCCCACGAATGCACACCACACGTGTCCGCACTCACCCACTCACCTTCCAGTCGTCGCTCTGATGGAGAGAGCGCACACGCACACGCACACGCACGCGAGAGAGAGAGAGAGAGAGACAAGTCGGCGCCTTCTGCTACTTCCCTTTTGGCGAAACAAAGGAGGGAGGCTGGTTTTCGAGCCGCGGAACCCTAAGCACCTGCGACCACAAGTATACCAGAATGTGTATAATTAATTATGACCTCTCTACTCTGCATAATAAGTAGAATTTCGTAATATGAAGAGATTATCACAAACAAAAGCCATTTATCTCGGGTGACCGCCACGGTATTCTACTGTTTTCGACCCAATTACACCTATAAAATTAGAATCTAGTAGTGGTAGTATAGCAGGTGTATACGGCGAGAACCGCCACGAGATTCCAATTTCTAACAAAGCGAGTGTCACGGCAATTAGAATCTCGTGGCAGTCCCTTTTGCGAAATTATATCCGGACCGCCTATAAATCCGCAAGCTATTGATTAAATCCGTACATTTTTTTTATCTACGCAGGTTTACGCAAACTTGCTCATTTTTAAGTACGCAAGCACGCAAACACCACCACCCAACACCCCATTTATCCGGGGTTTTGAGAGATATTAACAGAACCCTACACGTAATATATGGGGTTTTGCTTGGGGTTTGGTAGGTGGTTTGCGCAATCATGAAGAGCTCTCAGCAACAAAATGGCTACATTTTGAACTTTGCACACAAGGCAGTTCCCAGTGGACCCAAAATCAGAGTAGCTTCATCAAGTAGAGCTCCACTACTAATGGCTACGAAATCTCAGTCATGCCCTAAACTAA
>JALBZB010001321.1:0-10696 GCA_038050625.1 Pythium sp. MPC-2022a
AGAACGACGCGCTCGCAAGCGACCTCTTGCGTGCGAGCGCGAGCACCTCG
Organism: Pythium sp. MPC-2022a; assembly: GCA_038050625.1. NCBI lineage: Eukaryota > Oomycota > Peronosporomycetes > Pythiales > Pythiaceae > Pythium > Pythium sp. MPC-2022a. Next base: position 51 of record JALBZB010001321.1, read on the forward strand.
TCGACTTTGCAGCTGTAGACACCAACTTCGTGTTTCTCTTTGGTGTACCAGCGCACGACGCGAACATTGCTGAGCTTCTCCTCAGCGATTTCAGTGGCTTCACTCAGTTTCTTCTGCACCTGGGTCGTTAGCTTCTCTACGAACTCACCATATGCAACTGCGCCAATCGCCACAGGAGGGACGATTGTGAGCATAACGGTCGCGAGCGTTGGGCTTGTAATGAACAGCATCGAGACGCTGCCAATGCCCTGCCCCACGCTGAACAGACCATCTGACACGTTGTCGCTGAGCAGTTTCCCCATCAGAGTCGTGTCGGCACTCAAACGATTCACGAGCTCCCCGGTTCGCGACTTGTCGAAGAATCCCATCTCCTGGATCACAATTGACGCGTAGGTATCTTGTCGCAGGCGATTCGTGATCCGCTCACCGATCATCGTGATTGCATTGTAGCAATACACAAGAGCGATGAAATCGACAACGAAGAGCCCGCCGAGTCCGCTAATAGCCTGCGATAACTGCATCCCAGCTGCGTCTGCAGTCACGATGGAATCGATCACTTTCCCCATTCCAAGTGGGAGGCTAATGGTGATGACAGACGACACGGAGAGCGCTACCAGGGCCTTCCGCGCTTGCTTCTTCTCGGGCTTGTACAGACTCAACACTCGCTTCAACTCATCGATTTTACTGATGTGGGCAAAAGGAGCCACTTGGTTGGCATCGTTTGCTGTGGTATCCTTATCAGTGGCGTGGTCTTCAACATCGCTCTTGTGCACTAGCGTAGAGAAAAAATGTCCCCTGCTTGCTGTGCTATGCAGCGGCTTGTGCGTGAGTTGCGTTACTCCATTTGCAGTCCGTACGCACTGGTGAATACGTGCGCTTCCTGTCCGCCCTCGCAACCTGTCACATCGCAAGTGCAGAAGAATAAGCAATGCTGATGCAAACAAACAGCCCATTCGCAAGCAGCACCCACCGCAGCGAGCAGCCCAACATGTTACTCCTGGACTCTGGTCGGCGCGCAGTCTGCTCTCGTCGGCGTTGGTTCGTTTAATGGCATTTGCTCGAAGTTCGTTCACCATGGACAATCAATCCCCTTGCAATGCTCATCCTCATATTTTAACATACACAGTCTGCTTTTGACCAATAAGCACGAAGTAAGAATTGATTAGTCCGTGTGTGAAGATGCTTCGCCGCAATCAGCGAATCGTCTCGAGTGGTTTGTCGTCGTTTATAGATTGACGTTAACACAGCTGGATTATGAGGTTAGCTTCGACAACAATGGTTTGAGAGTTTTGTGCAACATACCGTAAGTCTTGATCCAACAACAGCACGCGTTCATTTCTTTGGCATATCATGTTTACAGCGTCCGTTCTTCGGCATTGTCGGACTCGACTTGGATCGGCGTCTGCGCAGTTGTGATCAAATTGATAAGAGCCATTCGCTCTGCGCTTGAAGGCGGATCTGCTGATTCATTAGCGGTAGCTGGGATGGTCGTCGCGGCTGTGGCTGGAGCTGATACTGGAGGTGGTGGTGCCTTTAGACGCAGCCGACTTTTCGCCAGCTTTCCCTTCCCCATGCGCTCTGGCCATTTCTCTTCACAAAAAGCGCGAGTCGTGTCCAGGAGAATCTTCCACTGCACACTGTTCGCATCAACCGCACTGGATTCTGAGTTTGCCTCGAGTAGAGAAGTTTTGATGCTCTCTGCGACTGAGCTCAAGTCATTGTTCGCGATGCTTCGTGCGCCTTCACTATTGTCTGGAACTAGAAATTCGATTGGAAACTCAACCGCCCCCAACAGAAAAAGATACACGAGCAGCAGCTCTCCGTTGTGGAGCAGCTCCTGGTGGTCATCCATCACTGCAACGAGACGGTGGTGCGAATCGACGACTTCCAGGTAGTACGTGTACGTCTTCGCAAGAAGCTTCAGTAATGCGGCAACGTGTTGCTCCATTGTAGCGCTCTGCGCCGCTCCGTCCATGCTTTCATTTGTTTGTTCTGCAGCAACTTCGTGTGGGCTCGTGACTTCGTGCCTTTCCGAGCTAAATCGATGGATTAGCGTACGCAGCAAATTGCCCCGCGCTCGCAGCGCCACACCAAGCATCTCATCGATGACGTCATGCTCCTCCTTACAAGCAAGCACCCACGTGCCAACTTCTTTGATCTTGCTGTACGCGCCACTTTCTTCCAGCATTCGGATGTAGAGATTCCAGTACTTGAGGCGGTATCGATCATACTTCATCTGTCGCTGATTCAGCTCTTCAAACTTCTTCGCTGTCGGGACATGCTCGGAGAGCCAAATTGCCACAATTTGGGGGCGTTTCTTGTCGAGCAACGGCTTGAGCTCCTTCAATGCACGCTCGGCTGCGACAGCATCTTGAGAAATACCAGGGGGGTTCAGTCGCTCACCTAGCGCCGACATTAGAGCCACTACTTGTGGATCCTTGCTTGTCTTGAACGCACCATGCACAAACTCGTCCATGCGATACACTGCTTGTGCCAGCACATAGCGGGATGGATGGAAGTAGCGATCTTCATTCGGAATTGATTCCAGCGCGTCAATCACGTTCAGGTACAACCACCCGCGAGCGACGTGTAGAGGAAGCTCATTCTTCTTGCTTCTTCCTGATCGATTCAGTAGCTTGAAGACCTCCTCTTTCGTCATCTTAAAAGGCTCGTCTTTGGTATCCTTCGCTTTTTTCTTGCCGGGCTCGGGTGAGCGGCTTTCCGAAGCCTCGTTGCCTGTGTCGTTGCCGTCTTCGTCCTCGCTTTCTTCCTCGTCTTCTTCTTCCTCAAAATAGTGTTCGCAAACCAAACGCAAGTCTGTAATACGAATTGGCTGTTGCAGCAGCACCTCCATTCGCATAGCCTGCAGAGCATAGAAAGCGTGAACAAGAGCGTGCTCCATTTCCCCGTCCTCGTGAGCTTTCTCTGCCATCACGAAATAGTCGATGATCGCTTTCGGGGTAGGCTGCACGGCCCCAGGCTTTTTCTTTCCGTCACTTGAGCTCGACAGTGCTCTCTGCTCGCGGCGCAGCTGCTTCTTCAGCGTCTTCCCGCACATGAAGCTGAGTCGGAATCGAACTTCCTCAGTATCGTCCACATTCTCGCACATATCGAGACCCTTTCGAAAGTAAGCGAATGCCGTTTTCGCCAGCCGCAGATACATCGCCTCTGGAAATGGCTGCTCCTGTGTTTGGTTTACCACTGATAACTCTTGTAGCACATTGTAAAGCAATAATCCGCACTCTTCATTGCTCTCGATCACAGTAGTCCGCAGCTCGTCCACTTCACCATCGTCGTCATCGTCGTCTTTTTGCTCATCATCACTCTTCTTGGGTTTGTCGGTCTCTCTAGCCTCCAGTTTCTTCGCTAGAGATTTTTCTGCCAGGTGTGCTGCCATAGCAAAGCATCGTCTTGCGAACTCGATAACCTGGACCATGTAGTAGACTGTGTACTCTTCCATTGAAAATGTTTGCACGCGCTCTTCTGAAATTTCTTCTTTCACATCACTTGCCACGTGTCCAATCATCACACGGTATTCATCCTGCTCGGATTCTTCTTTATCATCCCAGCGTTTCATTTTGTCGAACAGGCTCATTCCCAGCACAATCTCGTTGAATGTGAATTTCTTGCTAGGAGAGGGCACGACACCCACTTCGTTGGACACTTCTGGTTGGAGCTCGTCCAGTGATGACAAAGCCAAAGTATACTTGGAGAGCGCTGCTATCTTTCGCTTTCTTCCCAGAATGACAGCACACGCATCCGAGGTAGCATGATACAGCTCTTTCATCGTCTTCCCCAGCCGAATCCACGATTTGATGCGTCCCGGGCGGTAATACAGCACATCCGTCATCAAAAACGAAACTCGCTCCTTCACGCGAATCTCCATGTCCATCAATTCAGCAGCATTTCCTCGCCGGCGGACTCGTGTGATAATGTAGTTCTCGCCCAGCAAATACCACAAGTGATCGAGCGGTGAATGAAAACCAGTTTCATTTGGCTCACTCAGTGTTTCGTCGTCAGCAATTCCAGGAAAACGGCCATCCCACTCCAGCAGATTCGAAGGCGCAAGGAAAGATTGCAGTTCGTGCGGACGGTACCGAGTTTGAGCGTGCTCCATGGAGTGGGTGTCTTTGAGAGCTTCACGAATTGCGCCAAGCAGCTTCAGGTTTTCTTTCTTCTGGCTATTGTTCTTCGGCGGTCGCGACAGCAGAATCGGAACAGCGAATTGTGCAAGCCGCATTGCGTTCGGTCGCTTTGTCGGAGTGTCGCGTTGAAGAAGAGCGAACGTGTTCCCCGTTTTATGGTCTTCGTAACCCGACAGGATTTGGACGTCATACATGCAATGGTAGCATTGCGCCAGCTCCTTGTTGAATGGCGAGTCTTCTTCTTCACCATCATTGCCTTCATCTTCTGACGCAGTCTTGCCTTCAATGGATTTTCCTCCGCTTGTGTCTTGGTGAGTATTTGCATCGGTATATTTGCTCAAAACCCAAATGCTCGTCTCCAAGAAACAGGATCCTTCCGATTCTCTTCCAAACGCGCCATTCACTTCTTCGAAATAGCTGTGACCACAAATTCCGTATTGTCCCATGCGGTTGTGCAGGAGATCGATCAATTCGGTTAAAGTCTTGCGACCGTGGTCGACGTTTTCACCGAGCGAAGCAGAACAGAGAAGCACAAACAAGATTGCGGCGTTTCCAAAGAGCAGTCGTGCAGTCTTGTCTTCCCGTCGAGAAATGATCTCTTCCTCTTCTTTCATCAACGTGCGACAGTGGAGCATCAGAATACTTCTCTTGTGCGCATCGATGTTTGGTGCCACCGATAGCTCGTTGTAGCGCAAATACCAATTCAGGAACCGAAGGAGCTCCACCAAAAGTGCTCGAACTCGATCTCTTCTTGACTGCTTCTTCTTGTTTACCGGAGACGGAAGCTTTGCGAACAGATCTCGGAAGTTCGCTTCGTCAAAAGAGCGGATCATGTGGAACGTCTTTGCTACGGACTCGATCACCATCAAGTGCTCGCTACTGCGGCCGCTTTCTTTCGCATTCAAAACCGCTTTCTCGCTTGGAACCAAAACCGTGCACACGGACTGAAACACTTCTTTTGGTGCGTCGAACAGGAGCAGAATCGACGGCTTTAAGCAATTCAGGCAGCACGCTTGTAACAATTGCTGGTAGCTATCACTGACAACACGCCTCGACACATTTGACTCCAAATGGTTCAGGATAAACTTGATCGCATTCAGCCCACTTTCAAGAAGTTGCTCGGGGTGAAGCACTCCGCCAGCTTCGTCATTATTTCCGAGGTCATCGATGAACGTCGTGACATGGAACAGCAGTGTAGCCAGGAATCGCAGCACATCGTTAGCTGAATGCGTATTACTCTTGGTGAACGACTCCATCAGGATATCAATCAAACGGCGGTCGTCACTTTCTGCTGCTGACTCCATAAACTCGAACTCGCGAAGGAGATCAACGAATCGAGCCGGTTGCCTAGCTGGAAAGAAATGCCCCAACAGCAAAGTGACGGCTCGATCATAGTTTTCTGCAGCAAAGCATCGTCGCGCTTCGGAGCAAACATCTGAGTACTGGAGACCAGATATCTTTTCTTCTAAGATTTCAAGAGAGATCTCGTTGTCCAGCTTCTGATTCGGAAGGGAGATTGTTACTCCGGTCGGGTCAGCAGAGTTCTCGTCTTGGTGCAAACTTGCCAGCATCGTTTCCTGGCATTTGACGTAGTATTCCTTGGCGATGGTGGCTCGACCACAGCGCTCGTGAATGCGCGCAAGAAGCCAAAACAAGCGCACCAGTCCAGGGTTCACGGTTTGCAGGTACTCGTCGGGTATATCGCTTCCATCTCCCCAACAGAGCTCTAAAAGGAGGCTCTCAGCGGCAGCAACGAATGCCATGAAGCGCCAAAACTGTTTTTTTCGCTGCTTGCCATGCGGGCTTTGTCGAATGAGCTTGTCGAACTTCAGCTCAAGCAAGAACAGCTTTGCGCGAGGCGTGAGCCCACTCTGTTCTGAGATCACCGTGAGCTCGACGGTTCCTTGTGATTGCTTTGGTCTTCCTTCCAGACCACCACCGAGCAACTTCTCTGCCCAAAAGCAGATCGAATGAATCTCATCGTTGCCAGCCGCAAGACGCATGTGAGCCCACTCTCCACACTGATTGAGATATTTTCTCAGTAACGTCACAGCACCTGGTACCTGACCGGAAACTCGAGACACGAATTCTGCAACTTGGTACTTCGATATCTTCATCGCCTTGACGCCCAGGGCGGAGCTGCCGTCATTACTCTTCTTCACAGATCCACCAGCATACGAACTACCACTGCTGGCACGCTCTCGACCGATGATATCACTTCCTGCCGCCACAAACACATCGAACTCTTGCAGAGGATTGTTTGCGTGGTCACAGATCTGGAACTTTGATCCAGTGAGCTTGAGCGCAAACTGTTGTGACCAGCTTGCCAGTTTTTCTGGAGATTTATCGGTTGCCTTTGCCAGCTGATGACTCCAACTTTCAGGCAAGAAAGCCTGAAGACGATACGCCAGGTTCTTCTCAAGGGCAATTTTCACGGCAGCTGCATGCTCTTCACGTAGACGCTCTTCATGACGGCGAGATTTTCTTCTCGCTGGCTGGGGCTCGTCAAGCTCACTCGTTGCCACCCCGCTATCTTGAGTATCGTTGTCGCTTGGTACTGCGGCGGGAGTTGATTCCGATGCGGCGAAAAATGCGGCGAATACAGACTTCCGCTTCTTTCTGTTCGACTGTCGTCCTCCAGCTTCTTTAGCTCTCTGAAGGGGACTTCCGAGTACCTCTGATGCGGTTGCAGGGCCATTCGTTCCAGTTGGATCCTCGTCGTATTGATCAATATCGACAACCTCCGCTTCGTTCTCCGATTCTGCAGCCGCTGCTGGGGTAGAATCTTCTAACTCGCCGCTCTCTTCAAGATCTGTGACCGTGATCCGAACATTCGCATTTGTCACAGCCTGCTTGCTTTCGCTGCTCGCGTCTTCATAAACTTGAAGTAGAAGTTTCCCCAAATTCTGCCACGAGTTCTTCTCCAAAAGATACTCCACTGGACGCAAATGCTCACTCAGCATGTGTTGGATCTCACCGAAGAGAAGTCTTCGTTTCTTCAATGCATCGGTAGAAATTTCCTGCAGATGAGCTAGTCCCCCTCGCGCACGCTTCACCAATTGCACCTCTCGAGACCCAGGAGTTGCCGGCTTGGATCCCGCACGAATCACTTGCGATTTGCTGCCGCTGGTGCTGATCTTACTTCCATTATTTCCATTGTCACCACCACGTTTTGATAGTGCAGCAAGCTTCAGATCCAAAAGCCGAGTCGACGGGCACTGCGGGTCATGAGCTCGAACATGACTCGCGATTCGCTCGTATTCGTCGTAGTCTCCGATTTCAAACAGTACCTCGCAGAGAGTCTGCGCAAGCGGCCAGTACGAACCATCCACTTGGAATCCTTCCTCGAGCATCCTTCGCGCGAGCCATAACCTGCACAAGCAACCGCAATTCATTAATTAGAAACAATCCAATGAACCCAGACCTCGCAATGACAGTCACCCAACGCACTTTCCAGTTTCCACGGCAGCCTTCCCCATCTGGTACCATACAACCACGTCCGTGCCGTCCAGCTCAAGAGCCTTGTGAAGTAGTCATAGCATTCGCAAAACAGTGAGCACATAGGAACGAATCACATACACAAACAAAGCACATTGGTCGCAAAGCCTACTCACATTCGCAAAATACTGCAGCGCGACTTCGTATGCGCGCGCTTCGAACTCCAGCACCGCAAGGTTTTTCTGGCACAAGTACTGCAGCCGTGGACTCAGTATTGCGTCACCCTGTCATCCATTTTCAGCAGCCAGAAACCGGTACACTTCAGCAGCCACCCTATCTAATCTACACATACACCAGCAGTTCAATGGTAGTACCTCAATGAGCGCCAGGTAGATTTCTCGTGCGGCTTGGACCTGATTGAGCACAACACCACAATTAACCAATACACACAGGCACGTTGTGTCAAACTCCATAACGGCATCTTTTTTTCTTCACGCTCTGCGCTCGTAGATTGCTACCTGCTTCTGCTGCTGGTGGCGCAGCGCCTGCTCGTAGAGAGACGTGTTTTGCGCGTCCTGCGCCTCCTCTGTCGCGCGCTCAAGCGCCCCCGCGCGGCCCACGGCGTGCTCCGCCGCATTCAGCGCTGCCCACGACGCCATTGCGCGCTTTGCTCTTGCTCGCCTTTTTGGTTTTACCCGCACCCGCTCAGCAAAAAAAAGGGAAAGCCCACATTTTCCTTTTGCTGCAAGGCGCATTATAGCCAATCAGAGGTGAAATAGAGAACTTTTGGCCAATCACCGTTTACCAAAATTTAAATGCAAAACTACGCCAGCAGAATCATCCATCACCTTAGCCACCATGGCGCGCTTGCTTGCTTGGCTCTATGAACATGATGACATTGCATTCTCTTTCTTCTACTACATGTATGTGCGTATGCGCCTGTAGTTCGTACTAAAGTTACTTACTCCTGCTTCTTCTCAGCGACGACGGACGCCTCGTCCTTCTCGGATGTGACGTCGTTGATCGTTCGCTTGCGCTGCTGTCGCGCCTTCTCGTTCAGCGGAGCGAGCTCGCGATTGATCGACAGGCTCTTCGCCAACAGGAACGCGACCTCCATGCTCTGCGAGTAGTTGAGGCGCGGGTCGCAGTAGCTCGTGTAGCGCAGCGGCAGGTCTACCTCGTTGATGCCCTCGGGGCCGCCGATGCATTCGGTCACGTTCTCCCCCGTGAGCTCAAAGTGCACACCGCCGAGGCTCGTGCCGGCACGGCGGTGGATCTCGATCGTCTGCTTGAGCTCGCCAAAGATGCGGTCGAACGGGCGGGTCTTGTAGCCATTCTCGGCCGTGATCGTGTTACCGTGACACGGGTCGCACGACCAGATCACCTTGAGCCCCGCCGCCTTGACCGCTTCAATGTGCTTTGGCAGTGACTCCGACACCTTCGAGTTGCCGTAGCGCGTGATCAGCGTGATCTTGCCCGGGTTCTTCTCCGGCTCACGCCAGAGCTTGCGGATTAGTGGCACGAGCTCGTCGGCCTTCATGCTCGGACCGACCTTGATACCGATCGGGTTCTCAATGCCGCGGAAGTACTCGATGTGCGCGTGGTCCAACTGGCGCGTGCGGTCGCCGATCCACAAGAAATCCGTGCCGACGTTGTAGAACTTGCCGTCCACCTCGCGGGTCATGGTTTCTTCGTAGCCGAGCTCCAGTCCTTCGTGCGAGATGAACAGGTCGACGGTCTTCAGGTGGTTGTCCGTGCCGACGCCGCACATGTGCACAAAGTGCAGACTGTCCGTGATCTGCTGCACCATGTGCTGGTACTCCTCACGGCGCGTGGACGTCTGAACGAAGTCCAAGTCCCACTTGCCGGCGTCGTGGATATCCGCAAAGCCAGAGTCCACGAGCAGGCGGCCGTAGTTCAGCGTCGCAGCGCTGTGGAAGTAGCCTTCGAGAAGACGGTTCGGGTCCGGCATGCGGTTCTCCTTTTCGTAGCCGTTGATATTCTCGCCACGGAAGCTAGGCACGACATCTGCAAACGAGCGTATTGGCATAATAATAAAGCGTCAATAGGCGAGTCCTTGGCACACGTGTCCCTCATTCATATTCACACACATAAACGTACCGCCGTCGAGGATCTCGGTGTCGCTCGAGCGCGGCTTGGCAAACTGTCCCGCCATGCGTGCGACACGCACCGTGGGGATACGCGCACCCCAGACCAGCACCAGACTCATCTGGATCATGATCTTGAGCTTCTTCTCAATGAGATCTGGCTGGCAGTCCTGGAAGCGCTCGGCGCAGTCACCGCCCTGCAGCAGGAAGCGCTTGCCGTCCGCGACCTCCGCGAGCTGCTCCTTCAGCGACTCGATCTCCTTCACCGACACCAAGCCAGGGAGCGTGCGCACTGCAGTCACACGTGCACAGTCACCACAAGTGAAGAATCGAAAACAAGAAGAGTGCGTTAGTGTTCATGCTGGTAGAGTGAGGTCACCAGTTTTCAGAGCGAAAACGCCTATTGTACGTACGCTTGTCGTGCACTTTGCCGAGCGCCTCCTGGTCCGGATACGGCGCCTGCTGCTTGATCGGAAGCTTTCTCCACGACGTAGGGGTCCAGCCGTCCGCGCTGCCATTGGAGCTGCTGTTGCTGCTGCCGTTCGTCGTCATGGTATTGATTGATGTGCTGAGAAGGGAGCTCTTCACTGGCGTCGTCCGCGTGTTGCTCAATTGGCTTTTGGCCGCCAGCAGCACCAGCCGCACAAGGTCCAAGATGGACAGGTGTCAAAAACCTCCACAAGTCGATCGTGACTCTGAAGGAACCTCCGTAGATTGATAATATTGGTGTCAGCTGAGGGCTGTCAACGAAGCCACAAGAAAATGTCCGTTCGAAACAGAATTTAATTGGAAGAAAATGAATAATAGAGCGTTTCTACTGGTTGAAAAGGAGTAGATTTGCCATTTTTTTCGAGCTAGCCGAAGCACCAGCTTACCAGACCAGCTTGCTCCACAGCCAGACCATACCATAAAATATCCGACCCTCCGACCATCCTTCCGACCCATTGCTCCATAC
>JALBZB010001322.1:0-10692 GCA_038050625.1 Pythium sp. MPC-2022a
ACAATAGTGAGACCTCCGCTGCGAGCGCCAGCAGCAAGAAAGAGAAGAAGAAGAAGGACAAGAAGGAGTTTAAGAGCGTGCTCCCGGGGCTCCCGTCCAAAGTCAAAGTGGCCCCCGTGAAGCAGCTCACGCCGGAGCAGTAGGAGGACTTCGAGTCCCAGAGAGGTAGGTAGACTTGGACTTGAGAGATACTGTGAACAATAGCATGCAAAATTGACATAGCAGTTACAACAATTACCATTTCCGATATTTGTTGCAACATGTTTCCTTGCCGTGTGACTTGCCTGACCGATACTTGTTGGTTGCGGTCTCCTTATCATAATTGATACAAGTTACTAACGTATTTAAGTTAATTAGGTTTTGACCGTCGTGCGACTTGACCGACCACCCCAATTCGCAAAGCAAGCAAAAAGCAACTGAAGCTTCTTGTGGGAGAACGAGAGAGAGAGAGATGGAGACGTCTTCTTCCTCCGCGTCGTCGGGCAAGCAGGAGCAGACGTCCGTGGACGCGTGGATCGTGCAGAAGCTCAAGAACGAGTGGAGCTCCTGCGACTTTGGCGCGATGCTCACGAAGGAGAAGCTCTCGGACGCCGTCACGAGCTTCCGCCACTTGGACACGGCCATCAAGGTGTGTCCATTGTGAACATCCCCCTATTTGAGTGGGTCTGTAATTTGGCAGAGATGGTGTGATGACGCAGTTATTAACACTCTCATTGTGTACGTGTGTGTGATGCGGTCAAAAGGTGCGTTTTCTATTGAGTTTCCTCAGCATGCGCCGTGAGGATGTCGAAGAGAGCAAGTTTGCGATCGTGGAGATCATCGACGCGGCCGAGAACGACTCGGAAGAGGTGCGAACATGTTTGCTTTCTCTGCACATTTTGATGGCGCCTCTTACTAATGATTTATATCGTTCGCAGTGGGTCAAGGTCGGCGCGGGCATCGTGAAGCAGTACGTGTTCATGTCGGAAGACGGGTCGGAGAGCGGCGACACGTTCTTCCACGAGCAGATCGTGAAGACGACGTCGAAAGTGCTGGAGACGGTCAACTCTCCGCCTACTAAAAACGGAAGCGACTGGGGCTCGGAAGATTTCTTCTGCCACGAAAATGCGTTTTTGAACCCGTCGGTGCGTCCCGAGATGCCCGTGACGGCGATCAAGCATTTTACGGTCGTGGAGGCGTCAAACGGCAAGAAGGCTGTGAACCATGACGGTGAGAGGAACATATATACTCTTGGAATGGTCCGATAGACCTCATTTACTGAATTGTGTGTGTATTACCAACAGAGAAAAGCTCGGAGCGCAAACCAGTTCTCCACCGTCCGCAGATGCCGCGACCCGTGCTGCACCCTTCATCATCCTCTTCGTCGAACGTGCCTGCACGCTTGACGCCAACCACTGTGAAGCCGCCGCCACCGCCAAAGAAGAACATGACGGAGCTATCGGAGATCCGTCGTAAAGCGGACGCCGGACGCTTCAAGCGCCACCGAAGCCGCATTTCGATGATCGATATCGACGAGGTCAAGCAGATTGAGTCCGAGAAGGCGCAGAAAGCAGAAGAGCGCAAGAAGCAGAAAGTGGTCGCAAAGGACAAAGTAGCTACTGCGGGAGGATCCGGTCACGCGGTTGATAAGAATGGCGCTCAAGGTGGCGGAGAAGGCAATGACAATGATGGCAACGACGAGTCGTTGCAGAATGCTCCGCGATCAGCGACGGAGAGCTACTCCCAGCAGGACGAAGACGATGAAGAGGACCACGAAGATCACCACCGTGATCACCATGATGAAGACGATGATGAGCATGGCGACATCGGCAGCACAATCCACCACCACCGCGGTGGAAGCGATGAAGAGCGAAGCGAGTACATTCCCGACGGCACTCAGGCGTTGCTGAATGCCGCCTTCCACTCCACAAAGGATATCATGACCGAAGTCGTGAGCCAGCAGCAGAGCTTGCACAACCAGCACAGCCAACTTCAACATCAGCAGCACCAGTACCAGCAGCACCACTACGAGCAAGAACAAGAGCAGCAGCAGCACTACCACCGGGGTTTTGAGCCTGAAGACGCGACTCAGCACATTCCGTACGGGTATGGCTTCAACTCGACCTACACTCCTCAATTTGCTGACCAGAGCCACACGCAGCAGCAACAGCAACAGCTCCACTATCAGCAGCAGTACCACCACCAGCAGCAGCAACCGCAGCAGCTTCACCAGTATCAGCACCACCAAATGCAGCACCAGTACGGCGCTGGGTTCATCGACGACCAGTCTTCCCAGCAGCAGCAGCAACAACAGCAGCATTTCGGTCAACCTCGTCTACCAGGCTTCGATGGTGCGCAGCACAATGTGAACCAGAACGGCAACTACATGGATGGTCCGCCCGAGTACTGGAGATAAGTAAGTGGCTGTTGCATGTGTTTATTTTTTTACACATTTATCTCAATGGTGGAATTGTTTTCTCTAGCACTTCCGAAGTTTATTCTAAAAGCGCAGATAGTAATGGAACGCATGAATATATGGGAACCCACCGACGTTGCGCTTGCAGTCATTGTGCGAATACCCGTCGGGGATGTCAAAATCCGCGACGCTCTGCGGCCCAACCTGGATGTTCTCGAAATCGTACGTAAGCAGCATCGTCGGGAAGTCGCCCACAAAGTTCTCCTCGGTCAGGCGAATCGGGACTGCAAGCCAAGAGATCAGTAGAACACGTCAGAGACGGAAAATGCATTTGGACGCTCGACAGAAGACAAGGCGTACCGTGAGTCTTGTGGTCACTGTAGACGTGGACGCGGACATTCGAGTACGAATGCATCCAGTGCTCACACACGATCCCTTTCACGTACTCGATTCCCTGCTCAAGCCCACAGAGGTTAGTTAGCAAGTGATCGATCTTTGGGAGCTTGTGGACTCACATCGGTTCTAATTCACTGCTCGTACCAGGAATTGTTGCAGGAACGGGATCTTGGGGGCAGGCATTTCTTCTCCTGGTGGATACAAACAGCAACAACAGTAAGCATACTCCAATTTCAGCTTACACATCCGCAAATTTCTATTTGAGCGCATCCATTCATTACCGAGGTAGGCGCGCTCGCACTTCTTGTACTGGCCGTGCTTGACCATGTACTCGCGCTTCTGGTCGTAGCGTCGCACGTAGGTCTTGTTGGTCTCGTAGCCGCGCAGCATCTCGGCTTTCGCAACTTGCTGGTCAAAGTCGTACTGGATCCGCATGAGGCGCACGGACGGCGGATACGTTTGCCGCGGGTCCGTCAGATGCGAGACGATCGATACATCGGCGCTGAACTGCGTCGGCAGCACTGGGGGCAGGTGGCCAGTGCTCGTGCTATCCCGAGCATCAGCGATTGAAGACAATGCCAATGCCAAGAGCGACAGCAGCGTCAACGCCAGCTGCTGCATTCTTGTCATCACGTCTCTGTCACTCTCGAGATGCTGAAGACGCAATGATCAGTGCGAAGACAAATGAAAATATATGGAAGGAAAATGTATCCAAGTCTCTGAGAAGATCTCATTTTCGAAAAGTCTCAACGTGACATGGTTGTCAAAAAAAGCGTCACTATTCTCAATAAGTGGCATGTCTAGTGACACAAAGGAGCGCACAAATGCAACCGGCCAGCGCAAAAGAAAGCAAGACGGGGCAGGCGCGTTGTGATCACACCACCCGCGCCAATTACTGAGCCAGCGCAAGCAAGTACTCTCCATCCATTCGAGATCTCCTCATTCATTCCATGCCCAACGCACACACATGCCATGCCAACCAACAACAGAGCAGTGTACGTAATATCGTACGAAGACACAACCACCAGGAAAAGAAAGCGTCGCTCCTACCCTTCAAGCTTCGCTCTCGGCTTGGATCATCTCGCTTACTCGCGTCCGCTCGCTTCAGCGGAACAAGATTTATAAAAAAGCATCTTTCCGAAAGAGTGATCATTCACTGCTCACACTAACACCCAATACAAGCATGAGAGCGAGCCACATGTTCATGCGGGCGGGCGGTTCCAGAAGCCGTATTTGGGAGTTCGTTGGCGAAGTCAAGGAAGTAGGAGCCTGCTATCAAGTGTGGATGAGCGAACGGCTCATGACTCAAGACATTGCAAGGCAAAGAAAAGCTCAACGTGAAGGATTCTCCCTACTGTCAGTCGGTGGAGGTGTATTTGCAGAGGTTGTTTGGTGCTCGTGCGCCTTGCGTTTCTCAGTGACTGCCAATTTAAATTGGTGGTTTCTTAGTATTAGCTGAATGTTAGAAACCATGTTACTTTTTAAATCATCTTGCAATTGGCTCGTGTCTAAAGCACTCGTGACTCCACAACCCAACATTCGTTCTCTCTTCTTTGCTACCTTCCTACTCTAAAGCTTAAGCTACATGACTCAGTCACCACGAACACAATCAGCTTCGCTATAGCAGAACCAGAATGTAATTCCGGTGTCCAGCCAGACAAAAAGCGAAAATGGAATCCTAAATACTGGGAGCGCAAGAAGCTCCATGCAACAGAGACGACGACAGCGACCGAGAGAGGGCTCGCGAGGCTCAGCAAGGACAAGAACATGATCTCGTTGCTCGAGATGTACGTCATGGTGGCAAGCCGTATCGCGTGCGAGGCCTCGCTGCTTGCCACCTTGCACGGGACCAGACTCATGAGCGAGAACAAAGCAGTCCCCTCTCTCACGCAGCCGTTCTTCAGCCGCTGCCTTGCGTTGATCGCCAACTTGGACATTGGTCGCACGATCAGAGCGAAAGATAGGGATCTTTTCGAGAGCGTTCAGGTCTACTCGTTGCTGCTCCCTGAAAGCTACGAGCCGACCGACCGCACCCCATCGCTAGCTGTCGTCCTAGAGAACATAGCGTAGCAAACCCGCGAGAACTTCGCCGTTGGTATCTTTGTTAACTTCTTCAGTCACGTTGGGCGATGGTTCAGACTCAAGACCCAAGAACGATCATCTAGGACTGCTACTACCTACTTCATCAACAACGAGTCGCGGATCCTCAAAAGCCTGATCTCGATGCTGGTCAATGCGAGCACTCGAGACAAACATTCCCTGGATCAACTCGTTCTCCAGTACCCCCGACTACAGCAGTATCCAATCCCATGCGGAGAAGCAATGGCTCCAGTCGCTGATGAACGAGATTCGCTCCAAGGTACCGCTGCCGCTTAAGCCCTTTGGGGAACCACACGCCTACCTACCATTTCTGTACTTTGTGCTGAAGGAAATTGAGAAACACAACCAAGATCTCAATCTGCATGACCAGAACGACCCAAGGGCAATCAAGATGTTTACACTGCTTCCAGAGAAGGAGCTTCGCACGCTCAACATTAAGGTCAGCAGCACAGTGTTGAAGGAGCTCAACATTTGTCGTCCTCAGTTCGTCGACATGCCGGTGCATGACCTCTGGAACCACTACTTCAACCTAACGAAAAGCACCAAGTCGAAGACGAAGAATTTCAACCACTTCATCGTGCCAAACGGCCTGAGCGCGTCGGTGAACCTGGTGCGGCGGCGAAAAGCATCATTTCAAGCCAGAGAGGAGAGCAGTGTAAGCGTCCTCTTCGCCCAGGCAAACAGAGTTGTTGCCGTTGATCCAGGGCGGAATCCAGTGTTCACCGCCGTCGTTCACGACAGAAGAGCAATGCATGATCTCGCAAAGCCGTATCCAAGGAACACAGCAAAGAACAAAGTCGTTACGTGGAGCCGGTCATAGTGGTACAGTGAAACGGGCTACACGCACCGGCAGAACGTGACTAAGCGGTGGACGGAGAAGGCGGTCGGCATCGCCAAATTCAACTCAGAGGTCAGCACCGTCAAGACGGCAAACTTGAGCGCCATCGAGTCCCGTGCGCGCCACGTGCTCTACTATCTACCCGCCGTCTTGGATTTCTACTGCGCGCGCCGCTTCAGACGGCTTAAATGGAACACATACATTCGCACACAAAAGGCATACTGCAAGATCGTCGCAGACCTCAGCGGGGGGACAGCGAAGACGCTTCTCGTTTGGGGGGCGCGCAGTTCCCCGCCGCAGGACTCGGGAGTCTGGCTGTGCCCACAAGCATGTTGCGGAGGAAGATCGGTGGCAAGTCGCGGACTGTCGACCAAAACGAATTTCGCACGTCGAAGCTTTGCTGTGCATGCCATGGAGAGATGACTGAGTATCGCAATCCTCACGCAAAACCAGTACCCTGGACGCGGCGCGTTTGTCCAAACAACGCATGTCACCGCGTCTGGGACAGAAAAGTGTCCGCTGTGATTAACACCCTCGCTCTCTTCCTCTACCGAGTCTGCAGTGAACCGCCGCCTCCTGCCTTCAGGAGAACCGTCGCCACTCCGATCGAAGCACGGGTAGTTTGAATATGAAATTACTGTCCTAGCCACACCGGACAGCAACGCGAGTCTAGAATCTTAGGATCTAGATAAATCGTGTGGGTTTGCATTGTTACCGTAATGCAAACTTACAAATGGCTCTGGATGATTTCCAGCAGCCCGTTCGGGTTGTCGATGTGCACCCAGTGGCCCGACTTGACGAGCAAGTGGCTGTACACGTTCGCACTCTTGAGTTTGTCCAAGTCGCTGAGGATCTGCGGAGTCCACATCGTGTTCTTCTCGGCGTGCACGAAGTGGATCTGCACGTCGTCCTCAAAGCCTCCCTTGCGCACCACGGGCCAGAGATCGGTCGCAAGGAACGCCTGGAAGAGCTCTTCGATCACGGGCACGTCCATTTTCCAGTCGTACTGCTCGGGCTGGCTGTTGGTGAGACGCAGGTTCGTGGTCAGCCACTGGGCTTCTTCGAGCCCAATTCCTTTCGCGGTCAAGTCCTTGATCAGCTGCGACTTGGAATGGATCGGCAGCGGGATTTCCTTGAGACGCGGGAGCACATTCTCGATCGACGCAGTGAGTTTGCGATTCTTGTAGTCGGTTTCTCCCGTTCCCGGGAGCGAGTCGAGTACCCACACCTGGCTGGGTAGCTTGCGCGACTGCTTGTGGCACGTTTCCAGGTACTGCAACGCGACTTTGCCACCGAACGAGTGACCAAACACGGCATCCGGCTCGCAGTCCAGTTCATCGGCAAGTTTGCTAGAGAAACAATAGTGAAACAATTGATTCAGTGAGGGTTTGAGAGAGAAAAGTAGACGAACCACAGTACATACATGACGTCATTTGCGCAGGCGGCAATCGTGTGTGGTGCGGAGAAAGATGGAGACTCTCCGTGACCTGCAGCACACACAATAAGCGAGTGTCAGTATCATGGCAACGGCAATTGTGGCCACGAGGTAGTATCATACAGTGGTGTTCAGTTTCGCACCTCGGTGGTCAAGCGCAACAAATCGCCAGTCTGGGTTCGCAGCAGCAAGTCTAGTGGTAACACGTCGCGCTTCTTGTTATGAGCACATCCAACATCAAGCGCATACACGCATAGCCATTAAACTTACTTCATTGAGAACGTTCGCCAGTTCAGCTTGTTGCCTGCACAATCGAACGCACACACACACAAGCGCACACACATAAATGCCATCAGCATACTCCACTCACAACTCACAAAACAGCACCACCGTTCCATACCAAGGATGCCGTGCATGACGAGCGCCGTCTTGGTTGGCGTAACCCCGCTGGACGTGTCCTCAAAGACGCGGTACGCGAGCGAGCTCTGCATGCGCTTCGCAGCCACTGCGCCGGTGATGCCATGGGATCTACAAACAGACCAGTGATCAGGCAATTAGCAAACAGCATAGCGCAGTCACCTTGAACACATATTAGAGCGAAGAGATACGCACCTGCGCAACATCGTCGCCGCCATCGCTGCGGGCGTCCAAGCGCGTCGCGTACCAATGTTCATGCTCATCGTTATGCCGCTTTCTCTAATGACGCGCAGACGAGCAGTTCCTTGTCTCATCAAAGCCGCCACGCTTTGCACCCTCCAAGCAGCACGCTCACACGGGAGCGTGTCACACCAACGACGTGGCATCTATTCTATGAATCATTGGTCAAAAATATATATTTTTTCATTTAATTAGCCAATAAGAAGAATGTAAAGACGATTATTCAGCCAATCATTGGTTATGACCGTATTGGTTTCCGTTTCGCGCTGTGCTGTGCTGTTGCTGCTGACGTTTCGCGGCAGAATGCGGAATCCGCATCGAAGCACCGACATCTGCGGATTAAAATGCAGCCAGACATGCTTGCTGAGCGGCGGCAACGCCTCGATGAGTAAGAACGAAACGCAGCAACGAGGCAGATTTTTTTCCTCCTCTTAATTCTACCAGCAGCAGATCAGCAGTGGACGGACCCTGACAACTGAACTCGCCTTCTGCGCATGTGAGACAGAGCGGAAAGCGTTTGACATGACCACGCACACGATAACAGCACCATACCAAGCGCTCCTGCTTCCACTTACCCTGATCTTGGTCATTCACGTACGTGATTTTGCTAAACAATGAAGTGTGTGTATGTGCATGTGCCTCTATCCACTGTCGTGATGTGTTTGTCAGTGTTATATTAATTGCATCACTTGACGTGTGGTGTCTCTTTTGTTTGCTGTGCTCTTCTATGTGGATTACTGTTGTCATTAGGATAGTGTGTGGACAATGGCCAACGCAGCAAAGTCCGCACCGAACCACTTCCTCGGCACGTGTCTCGACCAGGCGTGGGTCACGCGTGTGGAGACTGAGTTCGGGATCTCGGCCTCGTCCTACGACTCGAAAGGCAGACTCGTGCACCCGTATCTGCACGCTGCTCTTAAGGCGCCTCGCTTCTCGGTGCGTATACTACAGACGATTTGTTACATGTGAATAGTTGACCATTTCTTGGAATAGTAACAAGTTGACTGGCATGCTAGATCACGGACCCGCGCACTGCAATTCCCATCACGAAGCTCTACCGAAGCGACTGCATGCAACTAGACTCGGTTATCTATGGTGTTGGCGCGACTGTGGATGCGGACGGGAAAGTGACAGACCCAGGCCGAGTGAACCGTACGCTCATCTTGGAACTGAACGGCTGGGCATCCCAGCAACTCACGACAATGGTGTTCTCCATCATTACGCAGGAACTGGTACGTGTTTCTGCAATGATGTATTCAATCTTATCCAGTATCTAAGACGTTGCAAACGCACCTACTTGCTTGGCTGGTGTTGTGCAGTTCGGCTACGAGATTTCGTTCTTCCAGACTACTGACACAGCATCGATGGCTGAGCGGATGTCCTCTGTCGGTAATGGCGGTTGCACTCCCGTGCACGCTAACATGGAGGTCTGGGTCGATCCAGCGACGGCAAAACACTACAGAACGCTTTCGAACGAGTCGTACACTTTAGGAAGCGTCGGCTACGATGGTCGCTCGGGAGTGTATACCACCACGAAGTTTATCCAAGACGGGCTTGACGTGACAAAGTTCTCGCCGACATTCAGTGCAGACTACTGGAGAGATTATAAAGAGAGCGAGAACCTGCTCAAAAGTGTGCCTATTTCGGATCTGAAGAGCAACGTCAAGTATTATCCACCAGCAGAATCGGGATGCGCTGACAATAAATTCGGCTGCTTGGACTCGTGCTCGAAGACTGAGGCGTGCACCACTCGTGAGAAGCAAAGCAAAGAGTGTATGGTCGTCGTCATGATGTACGACCACTACGACGAGGGATATTTACAAGCAGTGTTCGCAAATAACCATATCCCAGCGTACTTCTGCTTCATCGGCTACGATGGCGTAGACGCGTATGTGGTCGAAGCAGAAAAGAGCGGTAAACCGGTTGTGTTTTACCACTACGAGCCCGATCCGTTGCATTTCCAGTACCCAGGACTCTTCGAGCGCATTTCATTCCCACGCTCGACGCCAAAGTCATCAAGTTTATCGACAGGTCTGTTTGGCGAGCACGGATACGGGCAACAGACTGACAACCTTGTGCGCGTCGATTTTCCGTTTGTGTCACTGGAGAAATACGCCGCAAGCCTCCTGCAAGACTATCAGCCAGTCGAGAGTCTGATTTCCCGAATGTCGCTCGAAGAGTACGACATGCACCAGCTGATGAACGCGTACATTAACGCCAAGAGCGCCAACCCACCTGTCGATGACCTAGATTTCACAGCTGCCTGCTCTTGGATGAAGGACAATTACCCGGTGTGGAGTTTATGGCTTAGTCGTCTCCCATTGTGCGACTTGTACACTCACGTAACCTACGAGCTAGTTGGCTGTGATTTGCCCAACTCTACCGTGTTCCCTCGACAAGCCGTGTACAAGTGGAAAGTTCCGAATCCAAAGAACAGTTTGCGTCCGTACAACTGCGATGGTGGACTTCCCGCACTCCCACCACCGATAACTACGAGCCGCACATGCGAGTGGCTGAAGAATAATGTCGTCATTTGGATCTTCTGGGCAAGAGCGAAGCCTGTATGCGACTCGACGTTTATCAAGTATAATGTCTCGGGCTGTGATCACGCAGGCTCAAAGCGAGAAGCACGGTTCTACTGGCTGATTGAAGACCCAAAGAATGCGTCCCTGTCAGCAGAGTGCAAAGGTGGTATTCAACTGTACGACACAGTGCTGCTTGACTGCGAGTATGTGCCCTATGGCGCGTCAGGATTTACGGCCGTTGCGATTCTATCTGGCACCTTGGCGTTTGTATTGCTACTGGCAACCGGCTTCGTGTTCCACTACCGGAACCAACCAGTCATCAAGCGGTCGCAGTACCAGTTCCTAC
>JALBZB010001323.1:0-10689 GCA_038050625.1 Pythium sp. MPC-2022a
TAATTGGTCAATTTTGATCCCAATTTCATTTCTGATTGGTTTTCATCGCTAAAAACCACCTGGTTGGTCTATTCAACTTATACAAAACCCAAGGGAGGTCGGATAAACGATGATATTCATCCATATCGGTGGAGAGAGGCGTTGTTGTCCCGATTTTGACGGACGGAGGGCAAGCAGATCTGCGCGGTTCGCAGATCTACATACTCAACCGCAACCATATCGTTGTTCGTTTTTCTAGCCGTGTAATGCAAAACAAAGTAAGTGATCTCTTGCATCTTTCCTCACTTCGCATTTGTGTCTGTTGTTGGCGGCCCCCCACCAACTGTTGTGTTGATTTTGTACAAACAGTTTTGCATTATTGACGGCGAATATTTCTTGCACGGTTTGTTGAACTGGAGCAAGCGAGGAGTCAGAAAAAACGACGAGACAGTGGTGGTTCACCGTGGCGGTTGCATCCTCCGACGCTTCAAGATGCTCTTCAAGCGTCTCTGGGAACGCTGTGGGTTGGAATGAGTTGTGCGAGTCTTGTTTACTTGCACGTTGAAACGTTCAGGAAGTTTTTGTATTGCATCTGCATTTGGTAATGTGGTTTAAGTGAGGCTTTGGTGTTTGCAGCAAGCTTTGTATTTCATCAGCCATTTTCATTCATGCTGGTTGCCCCTCAGTTTTGAATATTCAATTACCGTTTTATGTTGGCTTCTCAACCACCACCTATTTGATCCTTAAACATGATAATTTACTGAGCTTGACCTGCTGAGGCAGAGTTGCACTCGTCGGATTGCAAATTGGTCTGGGTGAGCGCGGATGAAGGTGCCTATGCCTGGGTGTTCTTGAGTGCGACCATCACAGCTTCCAGCTCGTCCTGGTCTTCTGCTGTGTGTTGTCTCAGTGCAAACCGAAAGTAAGCGGCGTAGGAAACGTAGATCTGCTTGACGCTTGTTGTCCAGGGAGGCGCAGGTTTGTCTTCAAAGATGACCCGGTTGCGAGCTATCCAGATCGGGCTGGTTGCTCCTCGTATTGGCTGCCACTTTTCACAACATGAGTACTCTTTGTCTTCGCTTACATACGCTATCTTCCTTGAAAAAGATATCGCACCTAAACGAGTCTTCACAATAACCCTTCAACGCCATATCCCCCCTTCCTTCCTTTCAGCAAGAAGATTTCGTTTGGGGAAGAAAGGAAGAGCTACGAACGAAGGAGGCGCCATGGAGGAGATCGGACTGCACGCGACGGCGCTGGGCGAAGAGCCGCTGCTACCGCCGACCATTGTACGTTCATACCACTACTCTCGCATGTGCGTGTGGCTCTTGTATGCAGTGCGCGCGTGCTTCTCTCGTTCTGCCTGTATGGATTAGGAGAGGAAACGGCACGCCGTTAGATCCAAGATACTTCTAGAACTAATGATGCAATGCTGACATGATTGTGCGCTGCTTCGTGATGCCGAATAACAGGAGAGCAAGACGGACATGTACACAAAATTCAAGTCGTTGGAGCGCCACTTGGAGTTCTTGGACATCCAGGTACATCCCGTTTAAAGCATGCTCTCTCCTCGTGTTTCTCTTCAAGTTGCGAACTAAAGTATGGATATCACCTGTTCAAATGGCTTGTAGGAAGGATACATCAAGGACGAGATGAAGAACCTTAAGCGCGAGCTGATCCGCGCGAAGGAGGAGGTGAAGCGCATCCAGTCGGTGCCACTGGTGATCGGCCAGTTCCTCGAAATGGTCGACGCGAACTACGGTATTGTGGGCTCCACGGCCGGCTCCAACTACTACGTGCGGATATTGAGCACGTTGGATCGCGAGCGCTTGAAGCCGAACTCGTCGGTTGCGTTGCACCGCCACTCGCACGCGGTCGTGGATGTGCTCCCGCCCGAGTCGGACTCGAGTATCCAGATGATGCAGATGTCGGAGCGTCCAGACGTGAGCTACTCGGACATTGGTGGCATGGATGTGCAGAAGCAGGAGGTCCGCGAAGCCGTCGAGCTGCCGCTCACGCACTTTGACCTGTACAAGCAGATCGGTGTGGACCCGCCGCGTGGCGTGCTCATGTATGGCCCTCCTGGCACGGGCAAGACGATGCTCGCGAAGGCGGTCGCAAACGCCACCACGGCGTCGTTCATCCGTGTTGTGGGCTCGGAGTTTGTGCAGAAATACCTCGGTGAAGGACCGCGCATGGTGCGTGACGTGTTCCGCCTCGCGAAGGAGAACTCGCCCGCGATCGTGTTTATTGATGAAGTTGACGCGATTGCGACCAAGCGTTTCGATGCGCAGACCGGCGCAGATCGCGAAGTGCAGCGTATCTTGCTGGAGCTGCTCAACCAGATGGACGGCTTCGACCAGGCAACGAACGTGAAGGTGATCATGGCGACGAACCGAGCAGACACGCTCGACCCGGCGCTGCTGCGTCCGGGTCGCCTGGACCGAAAGATCGAGTTCCCACTGCCAGACCGACGACAGAAGCGCCTGATCTACCAGGCGTGCACGGCGAACATGAACCTGGGCGACGAGGTCGACTTGGAGGACTACGTGAACCGACCAGAGAAGATCAGTTCGGCCGACATTGCGTCGATCTGCCAGGAAGCAGGACTCCAGGCGGTACGAAAGAACCGCTACGTGGTGCTACCAAAGGACTTTGACAAGGGCTACAAGAACGCCATCAAGCGCGCAGACAAGAGCTTTGACTTCTACCACTAAGTCGCGTGCTGAAAAGAAGACGATGGTGAGATCAGAAATGCTGTTGGACGGCTGCTACTGCTGTTGGAATGAAAGCAATTGCGGCGCAGACGAAGGCAGAGAAACTCGGCCAAATTCTAGCAGAGCGACGCAGTGACGTGGGGCACAAGACGACGAACAAGAGAAACAAATCAAAACAAGAACGAACGATAAAAGAAACAAGCGAGAGCGACACAAGAGAAAGGAGAGCAAAGCGAAGTGAATAACAGACGCGTATGTGGGACGAAAGGCTGTTTCAATGGACTGTTTTTTTTTCTTCTTGTTCTTCTCTGTTGCTAGCTGTGAAAAGTGGTGCAGGTTGCCAGTGGAAATGGGCGTTGGACTTTTCTTTGGATCGCGTAACCACCTCACCAGGTGAACCATTTTCTCTCTTTTTGTTTGTGTGCAGTGGTTTGCAATGACCTGCTAATTCTTTTTTCTCTCATGGTTCAAAGGTCGCTGACACGCAAACAGTTCCAAGGTTTGGCTGCTTTTTCTTGAAACCTTTAGGCTTTCTTCTCTCTGAATCAAGCTGTCCAGTTCTTCAGCCATTTTGCAAACGGCTTCGAGGCGTCCAGCTCCATCTCCAGACCTCGAACAAACTTACCCAAACGCAGAGCTCAACTCCAACAACTCCAGCAAAACCCCGCCGCTGCCTTCAGCAGCAAGACAAACCATGACGTCCAGCAATTTCCAAGTCAAGCGCGAGAATGTGGCGTACCTCGTCAGCGCGGTACGCACTCTCAATGTGATCACCGCCGTGATCCAGATGCTCGCGGGTGCTGGGAGCCTCACGTCGCTGCTCTTCCTCGACGTGCCAGCAACGCTCGTGGCGCTCTACGTGATACTCTTTGCGCTGCTGCTGTTGCTCTTCGAGTGCCGCTTCCGGTACACGGACGAGTTTCTGCGCAAGTACTTTGGCTTTTTGTACACGTACCGCGGACTCGGTGGCTACCTGCTGATCATGGGCATCCTCGACCTGGGTATGGCCGGCGGGCTCTTTGGGCTCATCGCAGGCTGTGCCGCGTGCTTCACCGCGATGATCGTGTTCTTTGTGGGCTGCTGTGCGCCGCGGTTCTCGTCGCAGTACGATGAGACGATCAACAATGCGTTCGTGCCGTCGTACGGCTCGTCTCACAAAAAAGCGTCCGGCTCTGGTGGACACCACCAGCTCGAAGAAGTAGTGGTGATCCCAATCGCGACGCCGGTGCTAAATGCCGGAAGTAGTAAGAAGCAGAAGGAGCCGAAGAGTAGCAGTGGTAAGAAGAGCAAGAGCGGACGCAAGAGCAGTCTGCTCAACACGACGTTGAACCCGTGAGTGTGGTGCACGTTTGTTGGTATTGACGAGAGAGTCTTCCAAGGTACCCAAGCAGTGGCGGATAGCAAAGCGATGTGGTGCCAGGGCGTAGTAGAAAACCCAAAGAAAGCTCTGAGTTTCGTAAGGTTAGATATAAAATTGTAATGCAGAGTTGCATGCAAAATGCGTCTTGATCCAACATTGTGATTGGCCGATCACTTGGCTCCTTCAATGGCGGCGTGCTGCTCCTCCGCCTTGAGGCGACGGCGGCGGTCGCGCTGTTCATCCTGGAGTTGAATATGCACAAATAAGTAGAAAATATCAGTACCGCGGATAAAAATTGTGAGTCCCTGGTCGATTGTGATTGGTCACATCTACCGCTTACCCGGACTTCCGTGAGTTTGTCCTGGAGCTCGCGCTCGAGCTCGAGGAGCTCCTGGTCGCAGAAAAGTTGGAGCGAGCGCGCGAGAAGCTGGTGGTGAAACCAGTGGCCGTGTCTGCGGCAGACAAGAGAGAGAAATCATTGGTTAGAAGGCAACTCGGTGAGCGAATTTCAAGCCATTCAATTGGTCTCACTTGAGGACGAGCGCCTCGAGTAGCGGCTGGACGTTCGTGTCGAACTCGAGCTTGAGCATCGCCACCCCAGGCTCAATGAAGCCATCGAAGAGCACATGCGCAAACTGTGGCAAGCATAGAAATACTCATTAGATGGTGCGAATCCCAAACAGTAGTGCATAGATTAGAGTAGACCTCTACTCGCACGGTACCTTGGTGTTTGGCAGCAGCAGGAGCCCGAGGAACATGCACTTGAAGAGGTAGTAAAACGGGAACCAGGACACGAAGAGCTCTACGTACTGCTCGAAGACCGCCGTCACCGCGAGCACGACCCTGAGAAGCAGCACAACACAAGCAGACAAGCGCAGATTTAAGTTCTCTTATGCCAGCTTGCACGGTAGGACCCAGACAGGCTCGACGGACCAGAACTCCAGGATGCCGCTCAACGTAGAGGTATCGTTGCCCTTTTCCGCGCGCGAGAGCACTTTGAGCGACTCGTACGCGCCGGAGAAGATGCCCAGGAAACTGTCCCAAGCACAGAGAGAGAGACAGAAAGCAAGTTTAGATGTTCTGTTCACATGACACCACTGAGAGGCATCGGCTCAGCTTGTACACGCACATGAGGCCCTCGCTGAGGAGGTAGAACGACATGATGGCGCTCGTGCTTCTCTTCCCTTCACGTGACGGTCAAGACTAGTCTCTAGAGGTGGGAAGTGCAAGTGAGCGATGCGTGCTGGGAGCGAACTGGGCAAGTGGTATTGATAGCCGCCCAACATTCTGAGGCTCGCAGGTCACCAAAAATAGGTTCGCGTCATGAAGATCTGCGAGGAAGATCTTTAGAATGACAAGGCAAGTGGGCTGAATAGGAACACTGGAGACTCGCTAATTGAGAACCACACAAAAATCTTTTCACACATGTATGCAGACAATCTGCACAATTACAGGAAAGGTTTGCATGACTTCAAATGCACATACTTACCTACACTCCTAGGCGACTCTCGACGGCTCGAGCGGCAGCAGCGCGTTGATCTCCTCCACCGAGATGCCCTCGTCCATCAGCGCCTTGCGCTCGCGCAGCAGTGCGGCGTTCGCGCGGATCGTCGCGAGTCGCGCCTCGGCGCGCATCTTCTCGGTTGCCGCCTCCACCATCGCGCTGTTCTCCTGGACGTACTGATTCGGATTATTGCCTCCCGTGTTCGCACCAGACGAGGCTGTCGAAGCACCATTGGTAAAAGGAACTCCAGCTGGCGCATCGCTAGAGGCCGAGGCGGCATTCGCATTCGCGACCGCCTCTTCGTTCACCTTAACGAAGCGTTCGATCTCGGCGCGATGGCGCTTGGACACGACACGCGACGGCGCTGAGGACTCCACATTCGCAGCGTGGCCATTCAGCACGCGCTTCTTGCCCGTAGCCGGAGCGACAAATGACCGCACGCCCGCCGCTGGAGGCTCTGGGGATCCGACCTGGCCATTGATGCCCCGGGCATCTTCCCCCGTGAGACCATTCGACGATGGGTCGCGCGGCCCCAGGAACGGATGCACATCGTAGTAGAGCGAGAACTTCTTGAGCACCCACTTGCGACTGGCGTCCGGGTCGGCGCCGTCCAAGACCTCGACGCCCGCGGCGCGCAGCATGTGATTCGTGTCGCGATACCGCTTCTCCGTGTCGAAGCACTTGGATTTGATCTGCGCCGTGGTCTTCTGCCGCAGTTCCGGGATGCGCGCCGCCTCGTCGTAGAAGAAGCGCTTGGTCTTGGTCGCGTACTTGGCCACGTTCTCGCGCCAGTACGCGATCAGCGCCGCCTCCTCGCGCTCAGTCCACTTGCGCGTGAACTCGCTGCCGCTCTGCGCGCCCGCGGCGTTGTCGTCGTCTCCATCGGCGCGCGCCATCATTTCTCTATACTCTTGGTCTTCTTGGTCTTTCTTCCTTTGACGATTGGGGGGGGAACATCCAACCTGACAAATATAGAAGGATAATTTCATCCACTTACATCGCTTGATTTGAATAAATTATGAATATTAGCCAATGGCATGTACATAATGATTTCCTTCTATGTTGGATGCTCCAGCGATTTTAGCTGTAGCTCTTCGAGATCAGGGTGAAGCTCGTCAAAATGAGATCGCGGTGAAGAGCTTATTGCTCCAGCACGGCAGTCACGTACACATCATCGCTGTAGCTGCGTCTCAGCGCCTCGGCATTCACTTGCTCGGGATACTTCTCGCACAGCCAGCGCAGGATCTCAAAGTGCTTGCCGTTCACGGCGTGACGCGCCGCCTCGAATGTGCAGCCTTCCGTCCGGTGCGTGTGCAGAAAGAGCAGCATGTCAAAGTCACCCTTGTACGTGGCATTGTCCATTGCCTTAGTGGTGCAGCCCTCAGTTCGGTTCTCGTGCAGCCACTGGAGCACTTGGACCGAGCCGGCAGTGTCCATCGCCTGGGTCGTGCACCCTTCGCTACGGTGCTCGTGGAGCCACTGGACGACCGCCAGCCGACCCTGCGCTGCCGCCCAGTTCATCGCGTTCGTGGTGCAGCCTTCGCAGCGGTTCTCGTGCAGCCACTTGATCACATCCAGGTTGCCGCGCGTACTGGAAAAGTCCATCGCGTCCGTAGTGCAGCCTTCACTGCGGTGCTCCTGGAGCCACTTGACGATCTCCAAGTGGCCGCACCACGCCGCATACCCCATCGCCTGGGTCGTGCATCCCTCTTGGCGGTTCTCATGCAGCCACTGGACCACATCCAGATGTCCATACCTCGCTGCGCTGTCCATGGCTTCACGTGAAGCGCCTTCCGTTCGATTCGCGTGGAGCCACTTGACAATCTCCAAATACCCACCCGCCGCCGCGTTGTCCATGAGCGTGTGCGTGCAGCCCTCGGTTCCTTGTTCATGCAGCCATTTCATCACTTCAAAGTGTCCGCTGGCCGCTGCAGCGCGCATGGCGCGACTAAAGCTCGTCTCGCCCTTGAACTCGTGCAGCCACTGGAGGATGTGCAGATGGCCCGCACCGCCGGCGTACTCCATGGCGTCTGTGAGGTCGTACTTGATGTTCTCGTCAAAGATCCACTTGACCATGTCCAGGTTACCGCTCGCGCCACACTGGTCGATGCGATCGAGGTCGTCGATGAACCCACTTTCCTCGTGCAGCATTTTGGCGATCTCCAAGTGGCCGCCGACGATCGCGTGCCGCAGCGCCTGGTCCGGCACGTAGTCTGCAAAGTAGTGCTCGAGCAGCCACTTGACGACCGCGACGTGGCCGTTGCGCGCCGCCTCGTTCATCGACCTGTCGGTCACGCAGTCATTTGCAGGGTTGATGCTGACATTGTAGCGGGGCTGCACGTTGAGCCACTCGAGTATGTCCAAGTGGCCGTACTTGGCAGCCGAGTCCATGAACTTGGGGCTCCAGACCACATCCGGATGATACATGAGCGCGACCCACTGCAGGAAGCGCAGGTTGCCGCACTTGACCGCTTTCTTCATGGCTTTCCACAGGAAGCTCGTGTGACGGGAGCGCACGTTTGCACAGAGCCACTGCGCCATCTCCATGTTGCCGTTCTGCACCGCGAACACGAGCCCGTCGCTGAAGAGATGCGCTCGGTAGAGCGGGTTGGCTGCTATGCTTGCTGCGGCTGTGTCGTCAGCATCACCACTCGATGATGGTAATGGTGATGAGGGAGAGTTGATGTAAGAGCGCGCCACCAGGCGCTGCAGCAGGCGCAGGTGGTTGCGCTCGCAGGCGCGCGCAATGCTCCAGTGCTGCGGGACACCAAAGTCGAGGAAGTCACTCACGAGCGCCACAACGTGCGGCAGCTCGAGGCTCGCGACCTGACGGCACACGACCACAGCGGACATCAGAGGCTGCAGTGGTGATGGTGCTGACAGAGACGAAGACGCGCTCGCACGCGCCGATGTGGGAGTGGCCATGTCCAGCCAGTAACCTGTTTGCTCGCTCAGGTTTGAAATGTGGAGTGATTCTTGCTGATACGGATGCGATGGCGGAAGGAAGTGGCTGAGCCGTCCCAAATATCAAACAAACGCGATTTACAGCGGGCGGGGCATCGAGAACGCTTTTTGCTCTCGTGAAGTCAATTTTTGTCCAATCATACTCACGTTTTAAAGAGAGCTGGAGCATTTCATTCGCTGTTAATGCGCTTCAAAGCGCGTGAAGAACAACAGTTTAACGTTCACGAGATTATTGTGAGAACAAATCAATCCCTATCAACATTTCAGCCAATTGCAACGCAGTATTTTATCCCCCCAATACACATGCACTTGGAAATTTTATACGAGTAAGCGGTATTAATTTATGAGGTAATGAGGGTGTGTGTGTGAGAGTAAAGTGCCCGCCAAAAGTATAGAAACTGTCGTTTTTTATTTTTTCAAAAATTACTGCGTTTTCAACGCCAAATGATGGCTCAAATAAACGTGTCTAAAGAGGCGAACAAGTGCCAAAATCTCTGAGCGTCAAATGTGCAATCGTCCACACCAAAAAGTACTTTAGTCATTATCAGAGGCGAAATTGGAGTATTGATAACTTGGTCAGATTGGTTTTAGAATAGTACTTATGGGAAATAATGTGCTCATACTGATAAAATGGATTGATCACATTGTGTGCCTTAGGTCGCACATTGTGTTCATTGCAAAAAAAACGTTTTTGTGATGGGAAGGGCTCAAGAGCTGTCCGAAGCCGAGGTGCGGGTCATTCAAGAGCCTCATGCGCCAAGTGTTGCGTCCACGGAGATCGTCCAACGTGTCAAGCGAAACAAAGCAAGCATCAGTCGTGTTACAAGCGGAAGGCGCTGTGAAAAAGCAAAAATGCAACCAGAGAGCCCCAAGAAAGTGACCGAGCGGTGGGTGCACCAGCTCGTTCGCTCCGCAACGAAGAGTAATGAAAGCGCAGGAGATGCCAATGCACGCAACAAAACAGAGTTTAGCACTCGCACAGTTCAGCACGTATTGCACAACCACCCAGATATGAAATGGAAGAAGATGCAGTAGTCAACTTAGATGAATACGCGACACGAGTGTATCCGTCTTCTATGGGCGTGTGACAAAGCGGCCTGGACGAGCGAGCAATGGACCAAAGTGATCTTTTCTGGCGAAAAGAAGCGGAGCTTGGATGGCCCCGATGGATTGAAGAGCTACTGGCACAATTCGAAGCATCCAAACAAGATCATGGTGAAGTGGCACTCGGGCGACGGATCGGTCATGGTGTGGGGTGCCTTCTTAATAGTGGGAAAAATGTAATTTAAGTTTGTAGACGGAAATCAAAATGCCCCAAGCTACATCGACACACTGCGAACCCACTTGCTGCCGTTCATCGGGGAAAAGCACGACAACAGCCATATATTTCAGCACGACAACGCGCCGAGCCACAGGGCGGACATCACCAAGCAGTGACTCCAGCGCAACAATGTGAGCGTCATGGAGTGGCCGGCAATGTCCCCAACTTGAACCCCATTAAACACCTCTGGGAGATCATGACGCATGCTGTATACGCGAACGCACGTCAATTTAGCTCGAAGAAGGCCCTTGAACGCGTGGTTCTTAAGGCATGGGAGGATCTCGACCAACAGGTACTCCAAAATTTGCTGTATTTGATGTCCAAAAGATGCGCTGAGGTTACCAAGCGTCGGAGATCATTTATAACCGACTTGTAGCAAATTTTACGCAGTCTAAGTGCATTTCAAACCAATCTGACCAAGTTATCAATACTCCAATTTCGCCTCTGATAATGACTAAAGTACTTTTTGGTGTGGACGATTGCACATTTGACGCTCAGAGATTTTGGCACTTGTTCGCCTCTTTAGACACGTTTATTTGAGCCATCATTTGGCGTTGAAAACGCAGTAATTTTTGAAAAAATAAAAAAACGACAGTTTCTATACAGTGCGCGCCAATAAAACGTGAAAATGGTGACTTCTGTGGATATATTGGCCAATAACACGATTCAGAAAAGAAAAAAGGCTTCGTTTTATAGCCAATCACGAAAGCAGTCTCATTCGACTGCTTTCGGCGAAACAAACGCATTTTTGACTGAGCTACTGTCAGAAGGCTGGTTTGACAGGCACCAGTAATATATAAAAACCTATATGACTGCCGGGAAAATTTGAGCCACCCGTTCGGAT
>JALBZB010001324.1:0-10679 GCA_038050625.1 Pythium sp. MPC-2022a
TATGGTCAATGAAAGGAGCCGCCCTCTGGGCTGGCTCTCGCCGTCGTAAAGTACGCTCCGGCTGCAAATACTAAGTTCGGCGAACCTTGGGTTCGGCCGTAAAACTATTGCGCGAACTGTGTTCGGCAAAGGCAACGGTGAGCTGGGTTACGGGGGTGTAATCCAACATGTGTACCCCGTTACAGTGCCAGTGCTTCGTCTGGCGCACGCTGCAGCTGCGCGCTGGTCAACAATGTACTGGCGTACGAGCAACTTGGGTAAATTCGCTGCGCGGCGGGAGCGCGCACCTGCCCTAGATGACAAGCAACAAGAGATTGTACACCAGTGAGCGATAAAAAAAACCCAGATGACACGATTTAGAAGCTGACAGAACGAGCGTGCGCAGAGTTACACGTGAACGTGTCGAAAAGCGCTATACAGAGATTGCTCACCAAGGCCAGTCCTTGCGAGATTTCCCGTGATGAACGCCAGGTGTTGTCCTTCAGCGGGGGTAATAGAGGCTCCTCGCAAAAGGAGCTAATCGAGCTCATCAAGGGCACAAGAAAAAGCATCGATATCTGCGTCTACGTGTTGACCAGCAAGTAGGCAAGAGCATATTTCTGTGGTGTTTCGCCAGATTCTATCTCATTGTCATCTGAACGACAAACCGCACATTTGTATTTTAGGTCTGTGACGCACTTTTGCATCTCCGATAAAGGAGGAAGTTGTAATGGGGCTCAATCTAACCCGGCTATCGCAAGAGCGAAGAGCTGAGTGGATCTGCCCCTTGAGGAAGCGTAGAGCAAACGGAACTCGCACAGAGGTGCGAGTTGATGCTTGGTCTTGGGGTCTTGAGTCTCGGGCATTTGGGGTTTGGAGACGAGGAAGCGACTTGAGTGGTAAAAGGTAAATTTGCTACTGGTCAGGAATGCAGACCTGGTTCCTGCTGCTATTTGAAATGCACCCGAAGGGCTCCTAGAGGTTTTACTCGTAAAACCTTGCTCCAACATATAAACCTACGATCTTGATATATAAAACCTTGGTTACTCGGAGATTCAACCCATAGGCCATGAGCTTGAAGTCTGGTGGGCAAATTCTTTGCGATGTGAGTGGCTCGTGTCACTCACATGAATCTGGTTGTCCTGTCGGCCGCATCACCAGTTCACTCCCCAAAGAGCAGGAACCATCATTCCGCGTATGATTGCGACCAGTGGTGATTACTCCATAATGCACCCACTGTCGGTGCCGGAATGGTCCGTGACATCATCCGATGACGTCACCTGTGCACATGGATATCGGCGGTATTACCGGTATCCAACCGGTAATAGTCACTTATGGTGCACTGTGAGGTGATGTGTACCACACATCTGCCTCCTTGAAATGGCTATGCTGGCCAATTACAGAAATGGGACGAAGATCAGAGTGATTACTGACGGAAAGGGGTGAGAGCAACCCGCGTCAAAGTTTGGGCTTCTCAGAGACGCATTAAGAACTGGTAGCTTAGCGTTGCCACAACTTCGTCATGAAGTTGTGATACGATTGTTTGTCTTCCTAATCATTTGATGTAGCCGGACATTGGGAAGTGGATGCATCCGTGGGTCTTGTCTCGTCGAATGAGAGCGCTCGCTCACGCAACGTCAGTCATTGATTTGTTAGCTGCTGGTACGGTACAGTAGCACCACAAAGGCAGCATTGCATTCGTATTCATTCGTGGCGTGCGTCCATCCGTCTACAGAGGAAAGATCTGAATGCGTTCTTCGTTTACATGCGGGTGCATTCTTTCAGAAATTATCCGGAAACAAAACCCCAACCAGCTGTTTTCTTGTGAAGTGACACTTTGTATCACCTCTATCTATCACTTCTTCCTTTGTTATGATAATTCACATAATTTTTTACAGTTTTCATACCTATTTATGCAACGTAACACACATATTTGGAATCCTCGCATATTGCATCTGAGAACTCACTCACCTATCCAAAAGATCTCACAGAATAAATGCACCGTTTGCGTGTCAAAAAGAACGAAGAAGATCTGCTCATCTCCATTTACCGTCGTACTTAGCGGAGACCACCCACCCATCCTTCTTTCATACCTTGTCATTCTGTGACTTCCTCCCCGTCCCTGCTGCTGCATGTTCTTCGCGGCCGCGTGGCTCTCTCGTCGCGTATCTTCTCCTTCCTCTGGCAGCGTCATTCGGCGAATCTCCCCTCCCCCCTCGCAGCAGCAGCGCCTCCGATCGCGCTTCGCTTCCCACGCTTCTTCTCTCCCCAGCTCCACCCCCACGACCGTCATGAAGGCGTTCCCGACGGCTTCGCTCCTGCCGAAAGAGGAGACGCTCGCGAGCAAGTTCCTCGAGCTGTACCCGACGTACGACGGCCGCGACGCGGTCGTCGCGATCTTTGACACGGGCGTGGACCCGGGTGCGATCGGGCTGCAGACCACACCAGACGGACGCCCCAAGGTCATCGACATCATCGACGCCACTGGCGCCGGCGACGTCGACACGTCGGTCGTGCTCGCGGCGCAGGACGACGGCAAGACGCTCGTGCTCGCGAACGGCAAGACGCTGACGCTCAACCCGCAGTGGAAGCCGAGCGCGGACGGCAAGTACCACGTGGGCATGGTGGCGGCCTACCACCTTTTCCCGGGCCAGCTCGTGGCGCGCCTGAAGAAGGAGCGCAAGGAGAAGTTCGACATCGCGCAGCGTGACGCGGTCAACGACGTGCAGAACGCGCTCGCGGCGTGGACGAAAGCGAACGCGGCGACCACGAATGACCAGAAGCAGCTGCGCGTCAAGAAGGACCTGCTCGCGCGCCTGGCGCTGCTCGACGAGCTCAGCAAGAGCTACGAGGACCCGGGTCCAATCTATGACGTCGTCGTGTTCTTCGACGGCGAGCACTGGCGCGCGGCCGTGGATGCGAACGAGAGCGGCGACTTCACGGGCGTGCGCGCGCTCACGAACTTCAAGATCGAGCGCGAGTACGCGACGTTCTCCACCGAGTCACAGCTCAACTACGCGCTCAACATCTACGACGAGGGCAACACGCTGAGCATCGTGAATGACGTCGGCGCGCACGGCACGCACGTCGCGGGCATCGTCGCGGCGTACCACCCGGACCAGCCCGAATGCAACGGTGTGGCCCCTGGCGCGCAGATCGTCGCGGTCAAGATCGGCGACGGCCGCTTGGGAAGCATGGAGACCACGACCGCGCTCTCTCGCGCGATCCTCGCGATCATCGACGCCAAGGCCGACGTCGTCAACATGAGCTACGGCGAGTACGCCTCGGAGCACAACCACGGTCGCATCGTCGAGCTCGCGAATGAGCTCGTGGACCAACACAACGTCACGTTCGTGACGAGCGCCGGGAACAACGGACCTGCGCTCGGCACGGCCGGCGCGCCTGGCGGCACCTCATCGTGCATGATTGGCGTCGGCGCGTACGTGTCGCCCAAGATGATGGACGCCGAGTACATCATGCGCGAGAACGATTTGACGGGCATCACCTACACGTGGTCGTCGCGCGGCCCGACGTTTGACGGCGACATGGGCGTCGACATCTGCGCGCCAGGCGCTGCGATCGCGCCGGTGCCCAACTGGACGCTGAACAAGAAGCAGCTGATGAACGGCACGTCCATGTCGTCGCCCAACTGCGCGGGCAACATCGCGCTGCTGATCAGCGCGCTTAAGGACACGAAGATCGCGTACACGCCGCACTCGATCAAGCGCGCGCTTGAGCAGACCGCGGTGAAGCTCCCGAACGTCGAAGTGTTTGCGCAGGGCAAGGGGCTCATTCAGGTGCTGCCTGCGTTCGAGTACCTGCACAGCAACGCGAACATGTTCGACGGCTCGAGACAATTTCCACTGCACTACGCAATCAAGACGTCGTCGGGCATCGACGGCAAGGGCCGCGGCGTGTTCCTGCGCGACGCGGTGGACTTTGTGCATGAGAGCACGGAGGTGAACGTGACGGTGACGCCCGTGTTCCACAAACTGGCGGCGCAGGAGGACAAGGTGCACTTTGAGCTGCACCTGAAGCTCGTGCCGTCGGCGCGCTGGATCGACGTGGGCCGCAACCTGGCGCTCATGCACGAGGGCCGCGGCTTCAAGGTGCTACTCAACACGAAGAACCTGCCTGCGGGCGTGAGCGCGGGCGAGATTACGGCCTACGACGCGAACAATGAGAGCCGTGGGCCGGTGTTCAAGATCCCTGTGACGGTCATCAAGCCGGAGCAAGTGCCGTCCTCGGTCGTGATGTACAAGAAAGCGCTGCAGCCTGGCGACATCTCGCGCCGCTTCTTCACGCCGCCAACCGGTGCGACCTGGGCTGACGTGATCCTCTCGCGCGCGTCTGCAACGAGCGACGGCGAGCACGAGCAGGACTCGAACGCCGCGGGCAAACTGTACATGTTCCACGTGATGCAGTTCCAGCCGTTCGTGCGCCAGAGCAAGTCGTCATTCCAGAAGGCGTTTTTCCTGCGCCCCGGCGAGGAGATCTCGTACAGCTTCGACCTGGTCGGTGGACTGACGTCCGAGTTCTGCCTGGCGCAGTTCTGGAGCGCGCTCGGCGACTCGATCGTGCAGGTGGAGGTGCGTTTCCACGGCATCGTGTCGGACCAGCAGCAGATCGACATCGCCGGCGGCGAGGAGTCGCACAAGGTGCTGCTCTCGAGCACGGTCGAGAAGGAGACGATCGCGCCGAGCGTGAGCTTCACCAAGTGGACGCAGCGTATCCGTCCCAAGACCTGGGAGATCTCGCCGCTGAGCTCGAGCCGCGACCAGTTCCCGGACAAGCGCCAGGTGTACCAGCTCGTGCTCACGTACCCGTTCACGACCAAGGAGGCGTACAAGGTGATCCCGCGCCTGCCGCTGCTGAACGGCCGTCTGTACGAATCCCCGTTTGAGTCGCAGCTGTCGATGATCTTCGACGACAAGAAGCAGTACCTGGGCACGTCGGACTCGTACGGTGACGCCGTCTCGGTCAAGAAAGGCTCGTACGTGGTGCGCACGCAGGTGCGCCATGAGGAGATCAGCAAGTTGGAAAAGCTCAAGCAGATGGTGCTCTTCCTCGAGCACGACGTGAAGGAGATCTCGGCGTCCGTGTTCGGCCACCAGGACGACGTGGCGATCGGTGGCAAAGCACTGGACTCCAAGGCGCTGCCCGTGAACACGTACATCCCCGTGTTTGTGGGCGAGCCGGGCTTCGACAAGCTCCCTGCGGGCCACGTGCCAGGTGACCTGCTCACGGGCAAGATCTACTTTGGCAAGAAGAACGGCAACATCAAGGGCAGCGGCCGTCGCCCAGGCGGCTTTGACATCTCGTATGTGATCCCGCCAGCGCCGGTCCCAACCAAGGACCCCGAGCCGGAGGAGCCAAAGGACGAGCGCGACGAAGAGGAGCTCGCGAACGAAGCCGTGCGCGACCTGCTGCTTGCGCGCGTGACGAAGCTCGCTGGCAAGAAGGAGTTCATGCCGGCGTGGCAGCGCCTCTTCGACCAGTTCCCGACGCACTTGCCTGTGGTTCAAGCGAAGTTGCACCACGTGGACGCCGAGAGCGAGCGCTTGAACGCGCTCCCAGAAGTCGTCGCGACGGCGGACGAGGTGCTGAAGCTGATCAAGCAGGACGAGCTCGCGCTCTTCTTCGGCACACGCTCGGTGCCTGGCGACCAGCCTGCCGCGCAGAAGAAGCTGCAGAAGGAGAAGGAAAAAGAGAAGGAGATCCTCATCGACGCGCTGAACCGCAAGGCGCGCGCGCTGGGCGACACGAAGGACAAGTGGGACGAGTTCCAGGCAACGTTCGCCACGCTGCAGAAGTGGGCCGACGTCGAGATGAACCCGTTCTTGCACGTGAACCTGCTGCACGACCGCCACCACGATACCCCAGGGCTGGCGCTTCAGCGACTGCGCAAGGTTACGGACCTCGACGCGGCGGAGAAGGACAAGATCATCGGCGTGAGCGAGGACAAGCTGCAGAAGGAGCTACTCGCGACGCTGGACGCGCTCAAGTGGACCCACTGGAGCAGCGTGGAGCAGCAGTGGCACCGCCGCCGCACACCAGTTTCCTACCGAAAGTTTTAGACCGGAGTATAGCTAGCTAGCGGTGTCCCTCCCCTCTCTTCACGTGTGCGTAACCAACCACCAGTCAGTCAGTCAGTCAGGCAGTCAGTCAGTCAGTCAGTCAGGCAGTCGGTCAGTCAGTCTCCTAGCCGAGCGCACCACTTGGGCTCTGAAGCAGATTGGAGTGCGCGGACAGTGGTTGAAAATGGTGTTTTTGCTCGGGTCTCTTCGCTGCGGTTTCCTCCATTCGTTGTCTTTGCGTGTGTGTCTGTAT
Source organism: Pythium sp. MPC-2022a (assembly GCA_038050625.1). Classification (NCBI taxonomy): domain Eukaryota; phylum Oomycota; class Peronosporomycetes; order Pythiales; family Pythiaceae; genus Pythium; species Pythium sp. MPC-2022a. Next base: position 6,310 of record JALBZB010001324.1, read on the forward strand.
TTTTGTCCGCGAGGCTAGATCTTCTTTATCGTGTAACCCCCTGCTGTGACTTTGAGTTTCCTCATGTGTCAGTGAGGAAGGTCAGGCAGCAGGTTCCGGTCCAGCGTGCGAGTGTGTGTGTCACACCAAGCCTGGGTTTCATTTTCTTTGTCGATCGATTGAGAGTGAGCGAGTCGGCTGCTGGTGGAGAATCTATTTTGCGCTCACGATCAATCGTTTCCGCCATCACGCATTGAAGCCTCAACTACCGCCCATCGCTTGTTCGCTCTCCCTGCCTGCCGAGTTTCGCTTTGCGCATTTGGAGATCGGAGCCTCGGGTGTCAAGCTACGTTCCCCCTCAAGCGAACGCCATGAGAGGCGGTCAGATGACGCCTGGGGCAACGAGCGGAGGATCGCGCTTCAGCACCACCACCAACAACAACCAGCAGCAGCAGCAATTTCCCCAACAGCAGCAGCGGTACCAGGTCGAGATGCAAGCGCCGGTGGTATCCGCCTACAACAACTCGTACAACCTCTCGACTATCGGCAACACCAGCAATGCGTCGACGATGGGTTCCCCAGCCTGGACTGCAGACGAGCACCACCGTTTCCTCGACGGCCTCGAGAAATACGGCGGCAGCAATCAAGACCAAGGTGCGGCGAGCGCTCATAATGTCTGGCAGTCGATCACTTCGGCTGTGCGCACGCGGAGCCTCCAGGAGGTCAAAGTGCACGCGAATAGATACTTTCTGGAGCTCCAGCTGGTCAACTCGCAAAAACGCAAGGAGCACCTGATGATGCAGACGATCGACTCACGCTGGACGCTCGAAGAAGACGCGCAGTTCGAGCACTTGCTCGCGTTCCACTCCAGCAGAGATGACCTGGTGTGCTACCCGTGGGAGCAAATCGCCGCGAGGATCCCGAACAAATCGCCGCGCGATGTCCAGGAGCGCTACTACAAGCTGTGTTACGACGTCGCGCGCATCGAAGCCGGACATCACGTCATGATGAGCTTTGGGCGGTTCTCCCGCAATACCAAAGCATCGATCAGTGGCATCGGCGCTGTCCACCCAGTGTCGGCGTACTCAATCGCAGCAGTTCAGAACCAGCAGCAACCTGGCGATGCAGCCAGAAGCAGCAGAGAGCAAGACCATGGTGACTCAGTCCAGGGACCCTGTGACTGCGTCGTGACGCTGACGGCTGACGAAGAGGCGATTCTGATGAAAGCCCTCGAACAAGTGCACGTTTCCCCCAACGCGCCGCCACAGGTGCTCACGAGCATCGCGTCGGCCATCGCGGCGATCGCCAACTCCAGGAACAAGAAGCCTCCGCAACGCGCTCAACCGTTGTTTACCCTCGAAGAAGCGCGGACGGTGTTCGATCAGATCATCAACGATCAGTACTACCACCAGCAACAATATCAGTACATCGACCCCCGTGTGGTTCTCGAGGAACTGGTGCGCAGGCTGAGACTGCAGCCTCGTAACCGGGATGCTGAAAGGAACTCGGGACTGGTGGGATTCAAGGCAGCTCACAAGCTCAAGCCCTTGGCGACCGCCGGGCTTGCGTTCACGGATGATGACGCACTGCCCACCCCGAGAGTCTACCAAAGTTCGATGCACTTTGTGGATGCGAAGACCGACATTTCCCGGCGTGGTGCTGTCGCGGAAGACCTCTTGAGCTTTCGAGCAGCCTCGAGCCATCATGGCAGCGGCGGTGGATACTCTCCATACGCTTCGGCAGCACCATCGAGGCACACGCTTTTCTCGCCGTCGAACAACTCGTATTCGAGTTCGCTGCTGCCGCCGTCTCCGTATCCGCATTATGTGCCACTCACGCCTCGCGATGCGAGTAGTACCAATGACAATCGAGATGGTGCTACCGGCGAGGAGAGGAAGAGGGAGAGACCACCGTCGCCGCCGTCATCATCGTCGGCAACAACCTTCCGAGGAGAAACCCTGGAGGATTACTGAATGTAAAGAGAGACCATGAAACAAGTTTTGAGTAGCCAAGTGTATGCTGTATAATCAATCTACCGACCACGAATCTCTGACATCTGCACAGAATACGTGAGAGTACTTGTCTGCTTCATATTTCTCTCATCCATCTTGTCATCGTCGCACAAAAGCAGGCGGTTGGTGGCGGTGGTGCACTTTGTGCGATTGCAACCCCAAAGTCATCAGCGTCACGCCAAGCAGGAATCGATAAAGCCCGGTTCGTAGTACAATGCACGAGCAGCGTGCACGGACAGTGAATTGTAAAGTTCATGCCGAGACTCGATGCCTTTGACAATGTCGCTTTCTCCCCCGGCATCCTCGATCTGTGGGTCGTTCTTGGCGCTCGCGGTCGGGAACAACTGTAGCCGCTGCGAGCGTCGGCGAGACCCATGGGATTCCTTTCAGACATGGATGGATGTTGAGTACCCGTCGTCCCATAAAATACGCATCTCAACAGTGCTTTGGATGCGTGAACCTCGACGATTCTTGGCACATGCTCAATTTACCATATATATATTTTAATATTCACACAGACAAGTTTGACGCTGAAGGTGCATGAGAGTCGATTCCTGCGCTTTCTTGGACATCACAGAACACCTGGATATAGACAGGTTTGCAACTCGCTGCACAAGCAAACTCGCCGAGTCGTTTTCTTGATCGCCACGGAGCTAAATACTTGGTGGTTCTTCTTGGCTCTTTTGCTCAAACTACCATATATTTTAATACCTACACAATACCCCAAGTTTGATGTTCTTGTCTTCTTGATCATCATGAGCTGATCAAAGTGAAAAAAGTGCAGCTATCATCATTGAGGGTGGCTCCGCCATTACACACACAGCATGCATGACGTGTCCGCCAGTTTGGCGTGGAAGTGGTACGATTCTGTGGCCAGGTACAATAGGAAAGAGAGAAACAAAACTTCGACCCCCAAGACAGCGACTTCAATCGTTCCTATCAAGGAGCTATTGTTGTGTGGAATATTTAACAAACAACGTCTTGACTTGTTTGGCCAGCCAACAACCCTTTGCATTAACTGTGGGAGTTTTTATCGATATTTTCATCCTCACAAGCATGTGCTGCGACTGTCTTTCAACAAAAATTTGCGCTGTCTGATTAAGTATGAAAGGTTTGGTTGATTTCACACAGCACAGACTTTCCCTACTTCTTGGGATTTGCTTTCTCCAGCAGCGACAAATGATGCCACCCACGAGCGGTGAAATGAGAATTGTCGGTTGGTGACTGTTGACTGCTCTTTCTTGAAGAGCTGACCGAGCAATCGCTTCATTATTGATCCCGCAAACAACTTGTGGATCAATAGAGTGGTTGCTGTAGGTGAAAAAGGGTTCACCAAAGCCAAAAATGAGTGCACCGTGATGCGCAAAATACCCATGTTCACTACTATGTACAGTGGGAACTGGACTAAGGATTGGTCGTTGGACAGGACAACTTGAAGCTTTTCAAAGCTTCAGCGGATCCTAAACCATGGGGTTACGCGCTAACGTTATGTGGAAGACTGGCAAACCAGAAAATCGCCATCACCACCCTCGTTGCTCGGCATTTTGGTAATCACTTGTTAAAATTGCAAGTGTAGACATATCATACAAATCTCCAGTCATGTTGTCTTCTCTTTCCTATAGTGTCCTTTGGTGTTCTCAAAGTCTGCTGCCGATCTCGAGGATCGCTCTTGAGGCCACGATTTTTCTCTGCCTCGTTGATCAAACGAGCGGCGGAGGCGCTAGAGCGATGATACATGACTTAAATGGCTGGACGAATCTCGATCATATTCTGTAGCCAACTTTTTAATAGATAGACATTTAGACTAGAGAAATAGGAACTCTTGCAGTTACTGAAGTACAGTCAAACTCTCTATATCAGGCGCATGTTAGTGCCATGGCAATCACAGGGAGCCACGAAGATCACCCACGTTCCATGCGCATGCTACTGCGATACAGTTCTGCCTCTGCCGCCTTCCAAACAAAGCGATCTAGTACAATCGATCCGTTTTCAAACATCAAGTACCTTGGATGCACTTCCCAATTTGCGGCCTTGGCCACAAGCGACTCTTCAGCCCCTTCAAGTTCGTCGCAGCTCCCAAGGGTCACCTCTGGTGATCGCCCCCTTCTAGGCTCCAAGATCGCTGCAACATGCGCCGGGAAGTCGCCTACGGGCGCGCATGGAGCTGGTCTCGTGAGCGTGGAACGGGGCATGACTGGCAGCTGCGACGGACCTGGTAGGTTGTGATGGCGTCGACACACGAGCCACATTTCTGAAGCTGGCCGACGACCTCGCTCATCGTCACGCGTCTCGACTCGTCGAGCGCACGTCTCACTTCACCACGGATGTACACGGCAGAGTGAGCCTCGTAGCATAGCTCATGCCTGGATATTGTAGGTC
>JALBZB010001325.1:0-10667 GCA_038050625.1 Pythium sp. MPC-2022a
GCGATTGCTGCTGGGTACTCTGCACGAGGCGCTCCAGTTTATCTTCCAGCACACAGAGCTCCATCAGCACGAGTGTTGCCGCCTTGAAATCGGATCTTCCTTGACGCGATAGCTCTGGAGCCAGCAGCAAGAGGACCTCGGGATCAAAGGAGCTCCGGATGATATCGTCTATCGTTGGGATCGGGGCGTAGTTGATCATTGCCAGCAGACGGTTGGAGGTGTTTCCGTTCCGCACTTTCTCAATGCTCTCAAATATGAACTGCTCCTGTACACACCTCTTGCTGCGCACGTCGTCGAGTTGCGTCTGGAACGTAACTACCAATGTCTCTGGGGACTCGATGAGGCGCACTTCAGGGTGCTCATGGTACGCCCGCCAGCTTTCGTGAAGCTCAGCGTTCATCTCGGTACCCATGACGTCGTTCTCAAGCTGTTTGATCGGCAATGACGGTATCGCTGCTGAAGGCTCTGCACCAGGAACGAGAAATTGCAATAGCTTCGCTTCAATTTCCTTCACAAAACCCTTACTCACTGGTGGCGGATCCAAATCCACCAACTTTGTCGAAATCCGCTTGCCACACAATTCACGCTGACGAACACTGCCCAGGATGATTTGCTCCCCCACGGCATCAAGTCGCACTCGCAAGGCATTGCGCTCAGGGTACTGAACGCACATGGCGCAGTACGCGTCCAGTTCATTTGCGCAATCAATCGCCACTGGCATCACCGTGCCACAACCGCCACCATTCTCGCCTGCCAAGAACGAACAACGCGCTGATTTTTGAAGCAACGAGCTCGCTAGGATCTTTAGCGCTGGCTCGCGGTGCCCAAACGCGCAGATGTCCAGCAGTGACTGCCTCTCACCTGGCGAGAACGGGTGGCTGATGTAGCACCCGCGCATAAACTTGAGTGCAGCTTCGGCGCCAGTCATCTTGAGAAATGCGCTGGGGATGATCAACCCCGTGCTCGCCAACATTGCACACAGCTGCAACCTCGAGACCGTGGACTCGGTCGTCAGTGTCCCTAGCCGACGGTGAAGGTCAAACACAACGACGTTGAGACTCGCCGAGGGTTTTTCAGACACAGCGATATCAAATCCGCCCGACACAGCTTCCCTGAAGACCTTGCCTGCCGGCGTGATGATTCTCATCTTTGGCTTTGAAATCGCAGCTGCGTCAATCAAACGAAGCACCAGGTAGCGACTGAAGTTCGGGAACGCGTCGTCCAGTTGCTGGGTCTGATCAAGAACGTAGCCTTCGTACTCCATAGAGCGCAGTGACCCGCAGTTTGTATCTAAAACAAACGTCAATCGGAATCGCGGCAGGTTGATCTTCACGCGGCCGCCTGGATCCCGAAACACATGGATATACGCGTTGTTTTCAAACTTCCGGAGTACTCGTGTGAAGCGTTCGCTAACCGATACGAAAGAGTCGCAATCCACCAGGCGGTCCATGATCGCAAGATGCGGAGCTTTCTTGTCGGTCATACGTAGCTGGAAACACTGGACGGAGACGACATCGCTGGCATTTCCAGCACCAAAAGTCACGACGAGCGCTACGTCCCTATCGAACGCGCGTAGCGAACGCGCAAGCACACAGCTCTTCTCGACCCAGAGCCACAGCGAGTGCATCTTCATGACGCGCGCAGGGAGAACGCTCGACAATCGCTTCTTCCATTCCAAGGAACAGAGTTCGAGCCTTTTGACCATATGCTTCTGTGTATCCAAGTAAACTTCTCGAATATGCAATTCATTTCCAGGCAAACTAAACTCCAAGTAGCACCCGTAGATCGGGTACGATGTGCGGTACACGCCCTTGCTGCACGCCACTTCGAAATCCTGCTCGCCAAAGAGGTTCTGGAAGCGCTCGCTCGCTCGGATCTGCGCCGGGAGCCCTCCTGGAGTGTTGCCATCTGTCAATATGCTTCCGGTGAACAAATTGACCGCAAAGTGCGTTTTTGTTGATATGTCATACGCTGCAAACGATGCCGACACGTGTTCATCATACTTTGGCTTGACAGATGCCCAGGTCAGGTCGTTTGGCGCACTGTGATTCACCGTTTGCAGCAATGTCGTCAGCGTCTGACTTGAACTGTGGCTGTTGCCGAGTACAAACGCCACGAGCTCGGGAGTTCTCCGAGCCATGATCTCAGTGACCACAGTGTCCATTTTCTGCAGTTCCGACCACAATGTGCTGCCTCCAGCATAGAGCATACTGTTGCGAAACAGCATAACGAGCTTGCCCATCTCCAGCAGATCCGCAGCTCGCAACTTGCCGAGCGTAAAACCCTGAAGTGCGTAGCCATACAGCAAACATTCTTTAGATCGGAGATCGCTCAGCATTTGAGACGAGATCCCGCGGTGGTTCATGTACTGCTCGCGTACGTCTCTGGCCCAGCGCTGACACATGTACACAAACTTGAACACGACCACTCGCGCTTTATCCGTGCGCTGCGATACAAACGTTGCCAGCTCACTTAGCAGTGGCACATCTTCATAGTTGCGCGGTGTTCTATCCAATTTGCTAGCTGCTCGATCCAGTGCCGAGCAAAAGATCGCCAGATCTTCGACACTTTGCATGTCAGACTTCCACACTGGACGAGGAATTGTCTCGTCCGTCAGATCGCCCAACTGGTACATCGCTTGCTTCACCACTGCTTTCACGGAAGGATGGTGCCATGGTAGGTTGTTGTCTTTTACAGCGCAGCAGATCTTTCGTACTTGCTGATTTGGGAATGCGCGTAGTTGACCAAACTGGATGAACGAACTTCGATCAAAATCATCAGGGAATGACTCTCGAAGCTTGGAGTACACCACATTACCGCGCTTTTCCCCTCCAGGATGTGCGATCGCCCACTGCAGACTTTGAAACTCAGCTGGGAGATTGTGCGTGAAGAACTGGAGCATCATCTCACGAGAGATCGAAAATGGATTGATCGCATACCCAGAAGAGCAGTTCCAGTAGATTTTAGTCCCTCCTCCCGGAGGATACCACACGCAGCGCTTAGCGTACTCGCACTCGTCGCTCAGACTGTCGATCGAACTGAAACCGTGCGAACGTGGGATATTGAAGCTCGTTGGACACGCAGTGATAACCTGCTCTTGCAGATGGCTCCCAGAGCTGTACGCCTTATAATGCTTCAGCCAGGTCGTGTCCGGCATCCGCTCTTGAAGAGCATTTCCTGTCGAAGAACCTGGAGAGGCTAGTGCTCGCTGGGCAGTAGCGCATAAATCGCCCAAGATCGCAAGGTCAGCTGGCATGTGGAGGAAAAAGAGTACCTCCAGAACAAAAGTTTTGTCCTCAGGAAGGGAGTTCACTATGAACGGTACTAGCAGCGTCTGGGCGAGGCGGTATTTCCTGCTGCCAATCTGAGCGCTCAACTGATGAATCTGGTGTCGGAACTGTTTAATTCTCCGATTTTTACTCCGCCGCTGGCTCTTCGGAAGCCAACAATCGATGACTGCAAGCTCCGCTTCCTCTTCTCTCTTCAGCTTTTCGTATTGCATCATTGAAGCGTTCATGTTTTGAATATCTGCTCGGAGATTGCTCGCAGTTTGCTTTTTTTGCAGAACCTCGTCCCACTTTACTGCCACGTTTCGCTCCAAGCGCTGGGTTTCCTCTTCGTATAGCCTCAAGTGCGTCTCGGAGTTCATCGCGAAGGACCTGGCAAATTGGGTCGTTGGTGCCTGGTTGTTCAAGTCGAAGAGCGGTGCTCGACCAGTTCGGTTCCATGTCCGGATATACGACGCAACATGGCGAAGAGCATCAATCGCAGCTTGCTCCCTCAGCACTGCGACGCTCAGATGTTGCCAATCAAGCGCTATCCCGTAGCTACTGAGTAGATCATGAGTTTTAATCAAACGACGGTGCACAAGACAGAAGCCGAGCCACTTGACGACCAGTTCACGACTTCGCTGCTCCACATCAAATAAAGCTTGACTGAGAGAATCCTTGCCCCATTCTTTTGCACGTTGGCCGTATATCGAAAGGATATAGCGCAGGAATTCAACGCTACAGTCCACGTCGCATTGCTCTGCCCTTTCAAGTAGTGTCGCCGATCGTGCAAACAGGAAGCCTTCGATCGCTCGAAGGACCGCGAGCCCCACACGTCGACTCCCAGTTTTGCTCTCAGTGCTTGCGAGCCAAGCAATGAACACACCAGTCGAGCAGCTCTTGGCGTCCACAAAGTCCACCGAACTGATCTGCTCATGCGCACGAGCGACGACATCATAGTCGTCCATCGACTGCTTGAACTCGTCCTTGTAGACAACTCGGGGCATCTGCGGATATTTCATCGTCTGCCACATCTCACTGAACGCTTCGGCGGTCGGCATAGAATACGTGATTGCCAGGGATCTGTTCACTTTCGCGATTGATCTTGCGACTGTGGCTCGGATCTCGGTGCATCGAAATTCAATCCCATCCGCATTGTAGCCTCTCTCCGCGTGCTCAATCACCTGGAGCACCACGGTCTGAAGCATTGCGAATGCGTCTTCGGCTGTTGCCCAGAACTGAGATTCATCCACAAGCGTCCTTGAGCTCAAAGACTCCAGCTCGACCGATTTCGCCACCAGCAGACTAAGCTGAAAGAACATTAGAGCTTTGTCGGTAACAATTCCACAGCCGGGCAGATTCTGACAGATGAAACTGTTCACAAGCGACCAACAGGTATCGCGACAGCTTCCGCCAGTGTGAAGCCCCACATCCGTGGTCCCGCCTCGGACCACGACCTTGCTGGAGCTAACAAAGTGACTCCCCATTGTCGCTCTCACTTGTCCAATCAGCGCAGCGATGAACTGCGGCGTCTTCTGGTGGCCGATCGCGTGCTTTGCTGCGCTCCGCTTTTCACCAGTCCTCGTCTTTGCCTTCTCCAGTTCCTGCTTCAATCGAATCACAAAGTTCGCCATCAAATCTGGACGTATAGTCCCGCAATTCAGCACTCCGACTGACCTTGGCACCGCACTGTGGACGCATTCACCACCGGGGAGGAAATGCACCACGTGCTCCCACGCGTCCGGAAACACCAATCGGACGGTAATATTCGACGCGCTTGTCATCTCCATCTGCTGCGCACAGCCATACTGCGGGAACCATTTCTCAATCCACACGTCACCGCGAGAATACTCTTCTTGAGCTCTGCTTGTACCGCCAGCAGCACAAGTGAGAATCTCACAGACTCGAGTCAACTCTCGATGCTCCTCAACTGCAAACTGGTGCAGCGGCACTTTCCGGTCGTCAACCAGCGGATCCGCGAGCGAGAACGCAAAGCCCTCGATCTGCACGGGCTTGATCGTGTCCACGAACTCACAAAAGTGTTGTGCTAAGCGCTCACAGGTTGCAACCTTCTGGTTCGTGCTCGGACGCTTGTACTTGAAGCGGAAGATCTCGTTCAGCAACTCGGCGTTCATACTCGCTCGCTCTTTCTCTTCTCGCCTTCCGCTTGATTCTTCTTCCGCTTGAGCGACTTGTTCACTTCTGAGCTCCTTCCCCCACACTGGTGAACTGGTTTCACCGTTTAATTGCGAGGTCTCGATCCACTGACTCAACTGGCACGGAGGGAAGCCCCGTTGCGCGCTCTGACAGGTGCCGACACATCGGTTGCAGTCATCTGGTTCACCATCAATCATACTACTGAACACGTCACGTCTGGTAGAGAGTGATGCCATATCTCATCACTTTACATCCTGCACACAATATCAATATCAGACAGAGCCATTCACACGACAGCAGCGGCGAATCCAATGGCGCACACACGCATTCATCCATTGCTCGTGTGACGAGGAGGGAATGCAGGGGCGCTGAGCGCCACCGTCCGCATGTCAGTGCGCGGGTGAAGATGGAGAAGAGCTGGCTGTGCGCACAAAGCGGAGCCACTGGCGTGTGCGACGCAGGTGGCATTAGAGGCGCCTTGACTTTTGATGTGGAGAAGGGAATGAGCTCTTTGGAGACACGTGACTAAATTGCGACGAATATGATTAGGGAATGTAAGTCAATAGCACGCTTTCAGTCCTTTTCATCACTCATCAAAACTCATCTAACATGTATTGGGCATCTAGTAATTGTTTGATGAAACAACGTATGTGTGTTGGTCTCATTGTCTGAGTGATGGTGTTGCATAATATGATTGGTCAAAATTCAGCTCCCGCTATTTAATTTCTTTTCGCGCCATTTTTGTCCATCATCAAAAGCGAAGAGCTCAAACCCAAATTCTTCATTTCCGAATTGATTGCAGATGGCAGCAGCGAAGCGGAAGAGCGCGGCGCGCACGGTCGAGCCTCTTGCAGGCTGCAAAGACACCGCCACTGTGTACGAGGTACGAAACGCTATGAACTACTTCAAGTCGTATCGCTCTCCGCTGTACAGTGGTGTCTCACAAACTTGTTTTGCGTTTACTTCCAGGATGAAAATGGTGTCGTCTGGAACTTCATGCTCAATTACACCAACATCTCCTACGGCTCCTACGGGTACGTCGTATGTGCCACAATCTACTGCAAATGCTACTGATCTCGACAAAATGTAACGCTGACTGAATGGACTGCATTTGTTCGACAACAGCAACAACAAGTTCTACATGGTGCAGCTGATCCAGGACGACAAGAACTACAAGGTGTTCCGCAAGTGGGGGCGTGTCGGCGCGGTCAACCCACAGGTACCTATCTGCACAAAACCCTGGCTAGTCTACCACTGTCCGTAGCGATATTGTTTCAGTTATTTAATGCACTAGTGTTCATTTGTGTGAATACGCCTGGAAAATCGCAGCGCGCACTGGAATCGTACAACACTTCGCTAGAGAAAGCGAAGGCTTTGTTCCAGAAGAAGTTCTCGGACAAAAGCGGCAACGAGTGGCCATTGGAAGGTCCTTTCGAGAAAGTGGCGGGGAAATACGTACTTGTCGGTGCGTTGGCTGTATTGCTGTATTTGCTTGTGGTTTTACAATGCTCATATTCATACTGCTGCTGTTACTCGTAGAGCTAGATGACCAAGTGCCTGACGATGAGGACGAAGCTGAAGCTGAAGCCTTAGACGACCAAGAAGACAAGGACGTCATGCCAAGTACGCTGCACGAAGAGGTCCAGGATGTCCTCAAGGTACGCAACACGCACACAAATAATAAGGTCAACCAAACATGCAAACTGACATCATGTTATCTCCTGGCACTACTCACTGACTTATGCAGCTCATTTGCGATGCCGATTTGATCGCTCAAGAAATGGAGAAGATGAAGATCGATTTGAAGCAACTCCCTCTAGGTACGTGGACGCCTTGTAGCTTCTAATCCATCTACGCCACCATGATCAACCATCTTACCAATCTTGTTTATACGTGAACCTCCAGGTCGACTCTCGACAGCACAGATCTCCCAGGGGTACTCACTGTTGCAGAAGCTCTCGAACGCACTCACTGAAATCGACGAATTACAAAAGCAGGACGCGCGAGGCGGAGACCAGAGTACTGCCACTCCAACCAAACCAACAACTCGTCGCTCCGCTCGCCCAAAGCGAGTCTCTACAGCGAACGCGTCCGAAATCCGCAAGCTCAAAACTGAGCTCAAGGAGCTCTCGAGCGAGTTCTACACGCTGATCCCACACGACTTTGGCCGCTCGCTGCCGCCCGCGATCGACACGATGGCGGAGATCAAGCTCAAGATCGACCTGCTTGAGGTGCTCGCGGACATTGAGATCTCGCAGAAGCTGCAGAAGGAGAAGCGAAAGACGAAGCTTGAAGGCGCCGACGCGATCAATCCGCTCGACGCGCAGTACAATATGCTGAACGTGAAAATGGAGCCGCTTGCCGAGTCCGAGGAGGAGTTCAAGGTCATCGACCGGTGCGTCTTCAGGGTTTTAACATGACGGAAGGAGTTCAGAATTTAAAGGCCTTGATACTGATTCAACTGTGATTCGTGGCTTTACCTTTGATTATGATGTGCAGCTACGTGAAAACCACGCATGCCCCGACGCACGTGCAGTATAAACTCAAGATCCGATCAATTCTAAAGATCGATCGCCCCTCGGAAGACGCGTTCCAGGAAGAGTTCCAGGCTGTCAACAACCACAAGGTGTGTTGTGAACTCTCAAATACGAACGTCCTCTAGGTCAATTGCATACAGGTTTCTAATGTGTTGTTAATGTTCTTGTCTCTTCATTGTAGCTGCTCTGGCACGGGTCCCGACTCTCGAACGTTGTCGGTATTCTGTCGAAGGGACTTCGCATCGCGCCACCTGAAGCGCCTTCGAATGGCTACATGTTCGGCAAAGGAGTACGTTCGCTCCAGGCCAAACAATAGTCCTTGTGGTTACCCTCAACAGTTCTAACCCGCATGATGCAAACGTGATTTGGAAATTTGTTAGATCTACTTTGCCGACTCGGTCTCCAAGTCTGCCAACTACTGCTGGACGACGGCAGATCAACCAAAGGTGCGATAGGCGATCAATACCTTTCGCAGTAGTGTAGAGTACCCAATCTGAACCAAACCTTGCCTTTGATCCTGCTTGTAGGGCGTGCTGATCCTCGCGGAGGTGGCGTTAGGTACTTCGTACGAAGCACTTGAGGCTGAGAACCTGAGCTATGACAGCCTCAAGTCGAGTCGCAACTGCGACAGCACCCATGGGCTAGGTCGCATGGCGCCACCAGCGGAACACCATGAATCTCTGTAAGTCTTGTCGGTTGTCTTGTATGAGGACAATGCTGCGTAATTTGATGGTATACTGATGTTGATATGTTCACACTATCACAGGGACGGAGGCGTAGTGGTCCCCATTGGCGAGTTTGAACCGACCGAGGTAAACGGCGAGCTGCTCTACAATGAGTACGTCGTGTACCGCCAGGAACAGGTCAAGCTCCGGTACGTGGTCGCCCTGGACTTTGAATACGACGTGTAAGAAGACTTGCGTTTAAGCTGCAAGAGCGAATAGATGAGAGGACTATCTCAAGAGTCTGTGAGTGATGTGCGTGAATTGATGTGATGCCAACACGTGCGAGAGAGAGCTGACTGATGGATGATTGAGATGGGATGGTCCAAATGAGACTGACAACCTTGCTAGGGAATGTGGAAAGAGGACGAAAGGATGGACATTGACCTCGAGGTAAGCGAGCGAAAATCCGTGAGTTCCCTTCTGTGAGACACAACAAGACTAGAGGACTAAATTTCTTGTGCATCAATGCCCTTGAAGATCGTCCATTTCTGGTTTGAAGAAGCTCGTGTCAAGTGTTCTGCGACTACGAATTGCTCGTGGCAAATCTACAGTCGCGCTTTGACTTCGAGCGCGAGCCAGAACGGACGTTCCTGAGAACTCTACTTTCGAGCGCTACTAAGCTCATCGACAAAGTACAAGTGAGGTGGGGGTGGAATCTTTCGAGTACGCGTAGTGAGCCTTTCGAGTTTGTCCTCCAACACGCAAAGCTCCATGAACTGAAGCGTAGTGTTTTTGAATGCAGCTAGGGCCTTCGAGTTCGCGCTTGAGAGAAGAGTTCGTCGTACTTGGAGATCCATGACATTCCTGATAAGATCCATGGTTGTCGGCGTTGGCGTATGGTTGACCAAGTGGCGAAGCCGATGGCATGTGTTATCACTCGAAGCAGATTCGATATTCGAGAAGGCATTTCTCAACATAGAGTCTTGCTTCCGAGACTCTTCTGTTCATTGGTTCGAGAAGATCGTACAGCCTCGACTCTTCAAACTGCATCTCGGGGTTCAAATGGTACGCCTCCCAGCTTTCCTTGAGCTCATGGAGCATATATTAGCTATCGGTGCTGCTGTCGACTTGGCGAAGCGGAAATGACGGCACCACAGTTCCACTGAAGGACGCTGTGTTAGCATCTCCTCATGTCAAAAGCGCTTGCTTCGCTGGCAATTCTCTCCTGGTCTAAGAACCCAGGAAGCGTCTGTCAGCTCAACATGGGAAAGGGCAAGGCGCGAGTGATCCTGCCGATGCTGCTCGTATACTTCCGTCACCAGTATCGAGGCGACGAAGTTGTTCGCGCTCATTTTCTTCCGTCGCTGCTGAGTGAGACCCGAGAGTTTATGCACCGATGCTTGTCAGCAAGCACTGTGCTGGACCTAGGCTTCAGCAACTTGCCATTCCACCGTGACATCGACCTGAACGTGGAGGCTTTGAGTTATATGCTGGAAGCACTGAACGACGCCAAGCCACGTGGTCATTTCCTGATCGTCTCGCCAGAGCACCGCATGTCACTGGCGCTCAAGCGCTTTGATCTCGTGGTGTCGACCCACAGACTGCAACCAAATGCTGCAAGCACCGGATGAGATGCTCGCAGACAACCAGTATGTCGATATTCTCGGCGAGTGCGATGCACTGCTGCACCACAAATACAATTTGGTGCACGCGATCGGGACGCGGCAAAAACTCGAGGCTGGAGTGCAAAGATGGAGTGCAGCGCAGGCGATTCTCTGTGTGATCGCCAGTGTGAAGGAAGGATCTCGCGTGAGTTTAATTCTACAGCAACCTGATGTGGCGCTCAGGCGTCCTGAGTACGCGACTCGACTTGGTGGCTTCAGTGGAATCCGCTTGAGTCCGATGTCACTTGGGGAACCAGGACCAGCTGCGAAAGGATTTGAAGGAAGCTATTGCTCTGGGCTTAGTGACGAACCCTTCGGGGGGGGGGGGCAAAAGCACCTAACTTGTTATGTTGGGTGGGACTCTCTCATCTGCCA
>JALBZB010001326.1:0-10653 GCA_038050625.1 Pythium sp. MPC-2022a
CTGTTACATTCAATACCTGTATCTGTCTAAAAACCTTCTATATTTGATATATTTTTATGCGATTTTTCGTGACGGTATTCTGAAGGAGAACTGTACTTGGCAGTACAAAATCGATTCTTCGTTTGGCTTGACAAGTCTGCCTCACACGAATGCGCAATCAGCTTGGGTGGTCGCCTGAATGAAGATACAAACACGAATTGAGTGAGGAAAGGACAGCTAGCCTTCGAGTAGATCACCTTGTAGCGGCGCTTGTCACTCTTTGACACCTTGAATGGGCGCAGAATACGAGCATGGTGTGTTGCCACCTTGTCGATAGTGTCTTGCTTGTTCCGGTACTCGCATTTGAGTTCCTCGATCCCGACACACTCCTTTTCAGATTCTTCACGTCAATCTGATTCTTTGAGATCCTCAGATTCGCTGTTTACACAGTTATCGTAGTTCTACGTGAACCTTCGTCTTATTCAATGGCGTCTTCGTCGCCAAGGGCGATCAACCTTCAGCTTCCTTCCTTCGGGTTCATTTTGGAAATGCCATTGAACAATTTGGGAAGACTGCAGCGCTTGCCTCAGCTTCCCCTGTGGCGCTACTGCTACTATGACACTCATGCCTTCTGTCGTTGTGTGATCGTAGCATTTCACTTGATTGAGAAAGTTTCACGTGTGGGATTTTCTACATCATATCAACACATTTTATATGGGGTCGTCACCAGTCGCTCATTGTGGAATATTCTTGCTTTGAGATCCGCAGTCTCATAACTTGGAATATTCACGCGCCTGTTCAATGAGGCGCCTTTGTTCCTTCACGTAGAATTTTCGCACTCCATTACTGAGAATCTTCCACTTAAGTGAATGTCAACAGACACCAAAGCAGACACGAGGATGCAAAATATAGTGCATGATTGAGGCACCATTGATTTCATCGGGTGGTGTATCAATCTGCACTTTATTTGTGCAAACAATCGTAATTTACCACACGAGTGATATATCCCGTAAAATATAAATTTTACGAAAAGTACTTGTAATTTACTTAAGTAAATTACAAAAGAGGCAGAATTTTTATTTATGGGTCTGGGAGGGGCATTTTTTTATTTTCCCTTTTTTCTAAATAACATGTAAACTGAAAAATAAAATAGAAGTGCTAATCTTGCATTTCGCTGATGTGATTGGTCAAAATAATGACTGAGCGCCTGTTTTCTCCCGGTTAAAACTCAACTATTTGCTGGTGCAAATGAATTATCAATCCTCCATGGGTGTTTATTATTTTATATTCGTTAGCTTTAAGAGGCGATATACAAATACGTTTAGTTCAAAAGCTTTTCTCTTATACGTTTTGTTCAAAAGGTTTTCTCTTAGGACGCGGACGGATCGGATGGAGTCGCTCTTTGTGCGCTCGCTGGCGCTGCCGGCCGCACCGGAGGCGCACTGCCTTGTGAGTGCCTCACGCACCACGTCGGACGGCACGTTCGCTGTCGCGAGCGCGTCCGAGGGCGTCATCCGCGTCTATGCGGCGTCCTGCGCGGCGCTGCTGCACGAGTTCGCGTCGATCCACCGGCGCATCTACGCGCTGCACTACACAAGCTTTTCGGACTCGCTCGTGACGCTCGAGAGCGACGCGCTGGACAATGGGGAAGACAGCAGCAGTGACGACGACGCCGAGACGTTCCTGTGCGTGTACCACGACTGGCGCGAGCGCAAGATGGTGCGCGGGTACACGCTGCCGCTGGGCGTGCTGGAGAGCCCGAGCTCCAAGCGCAAGGCCGACTGTGTCGCCGTGTGCAGCTTCACGGGCCGCGTGGTGGTCGCCATGGGGGACGTGCTCAACATCTGGCAGTGCAGCCGCGGCTTCTTCGAGCACGTGATGGAGCTCAAGGTGGATATGGCGCAGCAGCACGCGTTCCTGCAGGTCGAGTTCGTCGCGATCCACGGCGTGTACGTGGCGTACGCGTCGCAAACCGAGGTACGCGTCATGGAGATCCACGTGCGCAGCGCCAAGGAGGCCGAGAACAGTAACATCAGCAGTGGTAATGCCGTGTCGCTCAAGCCGCTGGCACTGCAGACGAGTCAGTTGGGACAACCGCAGCATCGTCTCCACCACAAAGACAAAAGTGGTGTCCACCAAGCAGCGTCCTCTTCGCGTGGTCACCCCGCGCCCGATGACGAGGCCGACTGCGTCAAGATCGCGTCGCTTGACGACATGGACGCGTTCGTGGAAGTGGCGATCCCGTGCTCGAGCTACGGCGAGATGGACGCCGTGGACCAGCGCGACGAGAAACGCATCTTCGACGATCAGGACCATGTGCCCATGGTGCTTGCGCGCAACGAGGCGCAGCAGGAGGCGTGGAACCTCGCGGGACTGGTCAAGAGCCAGGACATCCGCGTGAACCAGGCGCTGTCGTACTTTGTGGGCGAGAGCGACGTGCAGGTGCTGCTGCAGCGCTTCCTACCGCCCAACCACTGCGTGCAGTCGCTCGCGTTCCTCCCCGAGACGATCGACAACCAGGTGAGCGTCGAGGCGCGCAGCTACACGCGACTGCTGGTGGCGACCCAGCGAGACGCATTCCTGTACTACTTTCTGTCGCAGGAGGCTGACTTGACGCGCAAGAAGATGTCCAAGAAGGTGTTTGGCAAGGGCGAGCGCACTAAGTCGCGTGGCATGCACACACCTATCAATGTCGGCAGGGTCCTTGCCGCTAGCAAGAGCCACGACTCGTTCGCAAGTAGTCTTGATGACGATACCGAAGGCGAGGACGAAACAAGCGAGTCTACCACAACAATAGCAGCAGCAGACGACGCAGCGAGCGCCGAGTCTGGCCGCGTGGTCATGTACTACAAGTTCTCGTCGCCCGTGGCGTGCATCGCCGCGAACAGCTCGTTCCTGTTTGTCGCGACGCTGTCAGGTCTACAAGTCTGGTCGATCTGGAGTCCGTGCCACTACGTGGCTGCCAGCCGCGCGCTGAGCAAGTCACTCGTGCCGCAGCCCGCGCAGCCACAGCTGCTGTGCACGCAGCCGATGCCGTTCCCGGTGTCGCAGATCGCGGCACTGGACTCGTACGTGGTGGTGCTTCCAAAGCCAGAGAAGGCTCAGCACGTTGTGGCACACGATTTCATCCGACTGAGCAGCATGGCGGCCACCGACCGTCTACCAGAGGACGAGTTTGAATTGCGACGTGGTGGTGGTGTGCACGATTACCTTCCGACCCAAGTCCAGCGGAGCGTGCTTATCTTTCAGCAGAGCCCGCCGTCGCTCATCTTCTCGTACATGCGCAAGGGGATTCTGTTCCCACGTGACGGTGGTAGTGATGACAATGGTGGAGACGGAGTCATGAAGCTGAGCCAGATCGACCTGTTGCTGAGTCTCTTCTCGCTCTACAGGTATCGCGCGGACGTTGGATTGGACCTGCTCCATCTGCACAACACACAAAATGAGTCGAGTATAGCAAATAACATCGGCGACGCGAAGGAGAAACTGGCGCTGGAGCTCGAAACCAAGCTCTACGACACGATCGCCAAGGCGTGCGCGGCGGACCTCGCCAACGTGTTCATGTCGGTGGCGCACCGGAACCTATCGCGCGCGGCGCTGCTGTACGTGGCGTCCAGTGTCGCGTCGAGCGACGTGATGCAGCGCTTCCAGGCGATCATGGACGACGAGAATCGGGCCGAGGTGATCGACGCCACGGGTAAGTACCTGGACGCGTTTGTGTTCCCGTCGTCCGAGTCGCTGCCGTCGATCGGCGCGAGCCAAGCCGCCGCGTACTCCTTGAGGCAGCAGCAACAAAGCACGAGTGGTGAGACCAACTTCACGCGCACCGTGCTGCTTCATTATGGTAAATACGCCCCCGAGCAGCTCTCGCGCCTGATCGTGGACTCAAGTCTGCTCTGGTCGCTGCAGGACATCGAGTTTGGGCTCGAGAAGCTTACCGAGTCGACGAGTCAGAGCGTGCTGGTCAAGATCGCGACGCTCGTGCTGATCCTGCGTGCTTCGAGCTTATCGTCTGAGGATTGGGACGCATTTAAGGAGACAACTGGGGAAACGGAGGAGAATAGCGCAGAGCGCGTCGACCATTTCCTCTCGCTCTGCTCGTACGAGTCCATGGCGAGCCACGTGACTCACCTGCTGAGCGACCACCGAGATGCGCTCGTCCACCTGAGCGTAACGCACTCGGAGCTGCTCGTCCAAGTCGCAGAGACGACCATTAGCACAAGCACCAACAGTGAGACCAAGCGCTTCACGTCGTCCTCGTTTGCCGATGCGCTGCGCGAGAATGCGCCGAAGGTGCTGCTGCAGATCCTCGAGCGCGTGTTCACGAGCGCTGTGCGTCGCCAGGAAGCCGTGTTCACGAGTTTGCTCTTCTGCTTGAGCGTCATCGGAGACGCTGCCGAGCCGTCCATTCAGCGACTGACGCAGTCCCGCTCTTCGTCGTCTTCAGCTGTTGCTACAACGACGACGACGACGGCAGTACCGTTTGTGGTGAACCAGTGTTTTGTGCTCCGGTTCCTGGTGTTTGTGCTCGAGATGTTTCCACTGCTGGAGCTGCTCGTGGAGAAAGAGGAGCTCCACGAGGACGAAGATGACCTCAAGCGCGTGAAGGCGGCGATCGGCATGGAGATGATAGCGCTGTGCGTGAAGTTGAGTTCGTTCATCCATAGCCTGAACAAGATCAACAATGAAGACGATGATTCGCGCATCACGGCAACTTTGCTGGAGCTGTTCGATCAGAGAGGAGGGACTCAGGAAGAAGACGAGGAAGAAGCGGATGACTTTGGAGCTCAGCTGCCTGAGTGGGTCCACGAGTACCTTACAACGCGCTGCCTGCCGAATGGATCATCATCGTTATCCGGGCTGATGTTGTTGCGTAGTAGACTTCGGTTCCTGTTCACGTTGACGCTCGAGCTCCAGCAGGAGAAAGATCTGATCTCGCCCTCAGAGATCCTGCGCGTCTACGAAGTTGCTCCTGCTGGGACAAAGAAGAAAAGCGGCAAGAAAGCGACGAATACTTCGACGCAATCTTCAGCAGCAGCAGTGTGGAAGCTGGAGAATGATTTCGCGGCGCTGGTGGTGCTGCTGACGCTGCCTCGGCTCTCCAGGTACGTGCATATAAGCAAGCTTCGTTCACTATGTAGGGCTCACCCAATCGAAGAGTTACTAATTTGTTGTTTGTTGCTTTATTCACTTTTTTTCTCTTTGTAGGACGGTGGACGGACTGCAGCTGATCGCCGCGCGTGCAGACTTCATCAACTTGTTCCTTCCCTACGGAAAGTGCTACTGCGTGACGCTCGAAGAGTGGAGTTTCCTCATCAAGACGCTCTCAGCTATCTCTGAAAACTCGCCAGAGGTATGCAAACTCGTACCAGCACCTGCACCGCTCGGTACCAGTATTGCTGGAATTTGTACTCACCTGTGCGTGCCTCTCCGTTGTATTTGTCGCTTGCGCAGGACGAATCTGCCCACGACGAGATCGCAATCCTCGAGAGTGTGCTCAACCACATCTGCTCCACGCTCGGACCGGAAGACCTGCTCCAAGTGCTGCCGGACGACGGCGACCTCGCGATGTACATGGCGACGATCGAAGCCAGCGTGCGCTTAGAGGAGACGCAGGAGAAGTCACAGACGGGCCATTTTGTCGCGATCCGTGCGCCATGAGCATGGTTACATCGCCCAGTTGAGTCGCCATCTCTCTCTCTTAATCGTCGAAAGTCGTAATGTACTGTTGTTGCTGTTGTTGTTGTTGGAGCTGTGGACCACCGTAGCCGATGCCTTGGTTCTCAATGAGTCTGGTGATCGCCTCAATATACTGTCGTCACAAAGAAAACAAGAAACTGTCTGTCAGTCCACCATAAAATAGAGTTACTCCCCACAATTTATCAGCCAATTGTACGAGGCGTACCGCGGCGCGAATCTGGCGGAACTTTGGTTTCCGTCTTCCCTTGATGAACGTGCGGAAGTGGATAACCCAGCGCTTGTTCGGCCTGAGCGCGATGTAGCTCTCGTCGCCCCTTGCGCGCTGCACGACCTGGTTCTCTTCCTTGAGGTTGAGCTCAAAGAGCATCCGCGACGTGTCGTCCAGCGGCGCCGCGGCGCTGCTCGAGCGGTTCGATCGATTCGCGGCAGAGAAGGAGAATGAAGTAGCACCACCACCTGCCGGATACTGTTGTTGCTGCTGTGGTGACGCCATTGGGGTCATCAGTGGCAACCGCACAGGAGGTGCCTCCATGGCGATCGTGCTTGTGTGGCGCGGCAGGAAGCGGCCGTCCCAGAAGAGCAACTGATCGAGCTCCTGCAGGAACTCGCGCACTTTGGCAGCGGGCGTCTGCGGCGGCAGGCGGATGTCGAGTCTCAGTGGCCAAAAGTGCGAGTGGTAGACTGTGGTTGTGGACGTGACTGTACCGCCGGCGGGGATGTACGTCTTGGTGTTGTCGTCCGTGTCCAGCACGATGAAGCCCAGCGGCGCGTCGCTGACGCTGCCCTTGGACGCGCCTTGGACGTCAATGTGCGTCTCCAGATGCAGCATGTTGGCGAGAAACATGTAGTGCGCACCCATGACGTTGCGGAGCTACAGTAGCAAAGGTCATAGGTAGGTTAGCAAAGTTAGTTTGTTTGGCTCACCATTGTGTCAGGTACTGTAAAGGAATGGATGGAGATTCTTCAACTACGGTACTTACCAGAGGCAGCATGGAGAGCGCGAGGGCCAGGAAGAAGCCCGTGGAGAGTACGAGGCGCACGTAGTTGTCGTCGCTGATGAAGTTCGCCAGGTAGTACGTGTACACGACAAAGATGAGGAGCAGCATCTTCGCCAGCTACACAAATCATACGATCCCCATAGCATCACACATCGCCGTATTAAGTCCACCAAATCAATAATAGATCAGACGCAATAATTGTACGAGCATGTAACGTACCGCGGTGCCTTCATGCAGCAGGGTCTTTCGCCCGGGCTCCTCGGATTTGCTGTACCCTTCGACGCCTTTGCGCACAATCACCTGATAAAACGGCAGCGAAGCGTTAATGACCACCTGTCATACTACAGGTTGATCATATGAACACACAAGCACGCACCACGCGCAGCAGGTTGCCGCCGGCGTCCATCCAGATGATGAAGCAGACGCCGAAGAGCCACGACGGCCACTGGCAGAGGAACATCGAGAGTTGCGAGACCGCGAGCGCGATCCATAGCAGTCCCGCACGGCAGAGCAGCGACATCTGCCACATCATCAGCACCTTCGCGTCGTCCGGCCATCTACATATACAATAGCATCACGGACACAATACATTGTTAGCATATACATAGAGAGAGTGGTGATGATGCTAGATACGGTACAGGTAGTATGAACGTACAGCCATTTCTTGGGCGTGAACTTGCGCAGCAGGAAGAAGACACTGCGCGCGATGGGGTGCGCGAGCACGGCCGAGAGGAAGAAGAGCACGATAGACACGTACGTGTGGATACTCCCGCTGCGTGTGTCCCGCCACCACGTCTCCCAGCCGTTCAGCTCGATCACGCAGAAGTCCGCCATGCTGCTTGCTGCCTTTGTCGTGCCTCTTCCTGGTGTTTTGGGCACTTGCTTCAAATTCATCCAGTTCTGTCACGTTCGTTGCCCAGAAAGGAAATTTCCAAATGCAATGATGTGATTGGCTAAAATAACGAAATACGCAATCTGATTGGCGAAATTTAGTTCAAATGCAAAAAAGGAAACCGAACAACTGACGAATCCATATGTCTAATCAGCCTGAGTAACATGAGCACACTGTATCGTGCTCAGTGCGTGGCATGCTGTTCGCGCGGCTCGCTCTCTCTCTACAGGTCGTCCTCGTCGTCCATGTCTTCGTCGTAGGACTCGTAACCGGCCTCCGCGCCTTCCTCACCGGCAGCTTCGCGACGCAGTCGTCGCGCCTCCTCCTTCTCCTTCTCGAGCTTGCGCAGGTGCGCGCGGCGGTCGCGCTCGCGCATGTTCTCGAGCGTGCCCTCGAACTCCTTGGCCTCCTTCGCGCGGATCAGTGCCAGCTCCTGCTCGCTCAGCACGATCTCCTTCGACTGGCAGCACTTGGCGCAGATGTCGCGCTCCTGTTGGTTTGAGTAGCATGATAGAACAACACAGTCAGCCTTTGGGGTTCAGTGCGAGAGTGTTTGCAATGCATTGGCTCGCTATCGTACCTTGGCGCATGGATCGCATGACGCATGATACGCGGATGTGACGTTCTTCTGGTGGCAGTAGATGCTGCAACAAGCACAAAACGAACAAGAACAACAGCAGCATGTCAGCATCATACGCACATACGCAATAGTACGCACATAGAGAAAGCAAGACATGACGTACCAGGATGCGGGCTGCGTGAGCGGCTTGTACTTGCGGTACTTCTTGCGCCACTCGATCTGCTTGCGGCACTTTTCGCAGAGCCCGTAGATCGGCAGCGACAGGATGCGCTCGGTCTTCTTGGACTTGGGGTTGTGCTTGAACGCGAACGAGTTCTGGTGCTTTGGCGCGCCCTTCTTCACGTTGCCGCGCTGGGAGCTCATCGCGTCTCTCTTGCTTGGGGGTCTGCCTGTAGCTCTTGGTGCTCGCTTGTTGGTCTGTGTGAATGGCTTGATTGATTGATTGGCGCTTGCTTCCTTGGTGTGGTTTCAATAGAGAGCTCATTACAATAGTGGGCCCATAATGGTACACTGTACCATTTTCTCTCGTCCAGCCAGTTGTGAGCTGATTGAATATGGCTACATTTGACATCGACCATCACTCCTTCACCTCCAACAATTTTTGAGCAGCTCACTTGGCAAGAAATGCGATCTTTCGCAGAGCTCCATGAAGACGACGCCGACGCGCACGCCACGAACACGCTGCTGCTGGTGGTGAATGGGATTGGCATCCCCGTGCTCACGCGGGAGTACGGTGAGGTGCACACACCACCCAGCGCCGCCGTGGGCATCCTCAGCGCGCTCTACCACGCGTCCGCGAAAGGCGGCACGTCCCCCCACTCGCTGCACGTGCTCGAGTCAGAGCACCGCAAAATCGTATACCACGTCACAAAGCAGGAGCTGCTGCTGGTGTTTGTATGTGACAAGCAGCATCATGAGCGGAGCACACTCTCCAATCGAATGACGACGAGGATGCTGGAGACTTTGAGCGCCGCTCTCTCGATGTTGCTCGGAAACCAACACTTGGAGAGCCTCGATGCCTCCAAACAGCGACTCGCACTGTCCAAACACACAGAGATGATCGACTACGTTGTCAAGAACTTTCGAAAGGATGTTCGATTGTTATTCGGCCGACCGTTGCGGTATTTACACATTGAGCGAGTGAAGAGCATCGAGTCGTCAAAGCTGCAGCAAGGCGTTTGGCTCCGGGATGGACTGATGATCGCTGAGTGTCACCAGCATCACGCCGTCAACAGCTGTAAGCTCGACGCAATTGAAATCGTGATACTGTCCATACTCAGCGAATGCCTGGCGTCGCGAGGGTTGCGCAGCGCTCATGCGACTGTGAGGGTCAACTGCTCTTCCAGTAGCGGTGGCGCCATCACGAAATTGGCGATTGAGAGTTCCGAGTCTTCTAGCACAACCTGCATTGGCATCTTCGATGAGGATTCGAGCAGGCATGAGCTACGAGAAGAGGTAAAATCAAATGGTGTCAGTTGAGTGCACGAAGTTTTACTTACACATGCTATGTTCTTGTTGATGTCGTCTTTGCAAGTAGCAGGAGAAGCTTCGCATGCTCAGCCCTTTCGAGGAGAACGGGAATCGCTCAGCTGAATCTTTGTCCTCAGTGCCCATTGAGCTCCTGAAATATCTGCCGTCGTCATTTATGTGGTATGGGTCGCAAAACGTGTTGCCTCTTTGTCATCACTTCCTTCTCAACGACTTACAAGTGAAAAGTGTCATGTCAAATGTGTCATTCGGGATACTTTGAGCAGTGGATACGCGTTGCGACTAGATCAAGTGGCGTCGCCTTCCTGTCGAACCATCAGTTATCTCAATCCGAACTGGGAGTTCGTGTGGAATGACAGTTTCCAGCAAGTAGAGGGCAATACCAACTCTGTGGATAAAGAGGCTGTAAATGACGTCGATGAAGATTGCTTCTGGAAGACACTCTGCGAGTTCGTAGCTCTTCGACTGGACTCGCTACCAAGAGCTTCAGGGGCTTCGCAGCATCTGGACTACAAGCGAGAAGACGAGGTAGGTCTTGCAGGTCTCTCTTGGATAACTTGTTCTGTGGAAAATGGATGGCAGCCGGAGAAAAACACATTTTTGCTAATGTTTGTGCAATACTATTTTACTGTGCTATGCTTCACTCCCAGATATTCTCATTTCTCCATCACGTGCGCGGTCCACTGCAGTTCTTCTCCATTTGTATCGACTCAATACCACTGCAGCAAATTCCAGCTATCGGGGATGCTCTGTACGAGCATTTCTCAAGTTCTCATTGAGAAAAGCAAGACGGCAAACTGGTTTTCCTTAGCAACACGATAAACTGATAACAATACTGTCGATTCTGATCACACAACATTCTGTCTACTTTGGCTTGCCGTTCTCCACGAGGTTTGGCGACGTGGTCTTCTGCACATACGCCTGGATGTTCTCCATCGTCGTGTGCGCGATGCTGTCGAGCGCCTCTTTCGTGAAGTACGCCTGGTGACCCGTGATGATCACGTTCGGGAACGTGA
>JALBZB010001327.1:0-10636 GCA_038050625.1 Pythium sp. MPC-2022a
TCAGTATCCTTGGCCACACCCAAAAACCTCCTAAAAAAACCCCCCCCCCCCGGCGCCCAACCCCGCCGCTGGCCCCCGCGCCGCCCCCCCCCCCCCCCCCCCCCCCCCTCCCTACCCTCACATGCTTGCACTGCGTGGTTGCAGACGCCGTGGGAACACCAGTGGAGCGGGTTCAATCCCTGCTGTGAACTTCGTTTGCTGTGTGTGCGTTAGTAAATCGGTCGTGAATGTCTGCACCGTTGTTTGCACTTCATGTGAGCCCAGTTGATGCAAGCAGACAACTTGCACATGCAAACGTCTTTTTTTTATTTTGAGTTTATGAATGACATGAATGGGCTGCGTGTGTGTATTACCTTTTTCGCCTTACATTGCTTCAAGAATGTCTTGTGTGAAGTCAGGGGCTGGATCGGCGATTGTGCCAGACCAGAGGAGACTGCGATAGTGCTGGATCCTGTCATTTAGAGCGCCGGCGCGATGGAGCACGTGCAACTCCTTCAGCACCGCATTTCCGCGCTCGCGAAGAAAATCGAGAACGCTGTCTTCGACTCTTGCGCCAAGCAGCATCACTTAGTCGCGGTATGTTGGAGACTGGACATCGAGCGAGAAGCCTGCGTCGAAGAAGAGCTTCATGAAGGCGACGAGGCGCTTGGCATCCGACTTCTTCTGCTTTTCACCGTGAAAGCTCCACAGCTGTGGCTCTTGGGCGTACCAGGCGATCCACGTGGTCTTCAGGTACGTCACGGACGGCTTCTTCCTGCGCTAGTTCGGCCGATTGACCTCTTGGCCTGTGTTGCTTGAACAGGAGGTGTCTGGTGGTTGCCGCGCGCGACCTGGATTGGCTACTAGCTTGTCGAGGCGCTCGTCTTGGCGCTTCACGTGGCGAATAAAGTGATCAATCACAGAAGCTTGGTGGCGAATGATTCTTCTCTCTTCAGTTTCGTTGCTTGGGTTGTTGCCTGGTTGTTGTTTCTCTGTTGCGCAGGTGGCTCGACTCGAAGTAGCTTGGACCGAAGCGAGGTGCGTGAACCAAGCCAAGAGGTCGGCGACGGAGCAATCAGACTTGAGAATGCACTCTTCCAGGCGCCTGATCGCGGGACCGACTGGGTTGGCTTCTTTCACCAGCGGATACCGGAGGATAAGGTAAGCTGTGAGCACCTCGAGCACGCGCTGGTTGACGTTGTACATCGTCGTCTCGAGCAACTTGCAGGTCATGAAGAGCAGCTTCTGCATCTTGGTGATCTTGTCGCGCGTCTGCGTGTCGAACGGCGTCAAGTCGGTGAGGGTGACGGACTCGCTTGCGCCCCAGCCACTCAAGGTCTTGGCGACTTTGTGGTCTTCGACCGTGGTGTTAAAGACATACTTGAACCCTTTGTTTGTCGTGCTCATGATCCAGGCACCACGGTCGAAGATCCAGCGGACTGTGAGCTGAGCCGATCCGTTCGCGTGCTGAGCGCCACCACGTCGAAATGAGTGGGAGGCGAGCTTCGCCGCCACTCCTGCTAGCTTCGCGACGCGGTCGAGAATCCGGTTGGCGTGGCTGTGGATTGTTGGCGAGCAGTCGAAGCGAGTGGACATCGACGCTTCGAGCCCAGCGGTTGCGTCAAGGTTGTCGAGGAGGTCGACAGGCGGCGTATCGAGGCCGAGGGTGGCAGCGGTGTGCGCTTGCTGAATCGGGAGGTTGTCGAGGAGGTCGGCGCAGGGCGCTGACTGAGTCATCAGCGCCAGAGCGATTGCGTGCAGTGGACATGCGAGGAAGTCGGCGTCAGGGAAGAGCGACAGCCCCTGCTCCTCGTTTGTCTTTACGCGGATGAAACGCAAAAAGGAGACATCACCGGCGTCGTCGGACATGTTCTGCTTGCGGACAAGCGTTAGATCTGATGCTCGCCCAAACAGGTGCCACAGAAGACATAGTAAGGCTGCGTCTTGGTAGTTACTCATGGAACATGCATTGCTATACAAATAATACATCATCCGCTTCAAATCATTCTTTGTACATGCAGCGGCCTTCTTTACGAAGTCGCCATCTTCTCTTTTCATACAGTGTCTTTCGAGCGTTCTTCCCAATTTTATCAATCGAGCCTCGAGGGCAGCTCGGTGCTGAGAGAACATCTCGAGAAGCCACAGCTTTGCCTGCCGGTAGTACTGCGATGCAGTGTTTCGGGCGAGTGGCTTCCCACATTTGCCTTCATTAAATGCAAGATACATACCAAACCCATCCATTACCGATACAAATGAATGCCCAGTAGTGTTGCGTGTAATACAGGTCTTCACATACAGTAAGTCAACATTCTCAGTCTGCAAAACCTTTCGAACGCCTTCACAGCGGTAGGTCTGGTTTGCTTGGTGTTGCCCGGCTGTAGCTCGCCTAAACCCATCGCTTGGTCGGATGAAGTGCAAATATGCAAGTGATACGCAAGACACTTGCGATTTGAGTTGGCAGACATATATTTCTGAAGCTCCTCCGACCTGATGCGTCGGAACGGCTGGTGCGTAGTACTTACCTAGCCTTAAGCTCATTGATTGGACGAAATGTTGCAAAATTTGGATTCAATTGGCTGTAGTAGTAGGAGTCAGTTTTTATTGGCACAATTTGGACATACAAAACACAAGTGTGGTCGGAGAAGCGATGATATTCATCCATACGAATACTTCCGCGCGTATAGCAAGAAATTGATGGCCGAGTGTTATAAGGGAATTGCCCAGTCTGCGAAATGGGGCCAAAACAATCAATTTGTGACACCGAAAGCGAACGCGAAGACGCAGAACGAGCTCAAAAACATCGCCTACTATTCCGTCTCGTTCTCGTCACAAGACGTCTGCTACGTCTCGCATCTATCATTCTCTCTTGAGTCCAACTTGGAAGTGTGCGTGTCGCCTCCCAGCTATTCTTGCCCGACTTGGACTCAGTGCCGTCTGCCGTACAGACACCTGCTTGCTGCTCTACGCGCAACCGACAACCCCGACAAAGCGAGGACACTGGTCAACGACTGCCACATAACCGCTGCATACAAGAACTTCCTAGCGTCGATCTGGCTGCCATCTGAAGACGTGCTTGCAAAGGATACGACCTTGCTTCCATCTCCACTGATCGCACAAGCAGGGCGGCCACGAAAACGGCGTATCCGATCTCGGGGCAAGTTGCGAGCGAGAACTGTTTATCAGTTCAAGCTGTGTGGACAAAGAGATGGTCACAACAAAACCACTTGCAGACACAAGTAGAGCCACCACGATAGCTCAATTTAATACATTGCATGCAGGTGATTGCACGAAAACAACATTTCTGTGATGTGCCTAGCCTCTGTACACCAAGGCCTGCTACGGTTGCAGATTGTGGATGTCAAGGATATCGAATCTTTCCCGGAAGAAGGTCCTGCCGTTTGGACTCAACGTGCTGGCGGCCAGCCTGACTCACATTTCACATGGTACGGTCGCTTTCGCAGTTCTGTGTTGTGTGGAAGAAGGATTCAAGCAGAATATATGCTGTTGGATCGGATTGAACCACCGACCTCCGGTTTTCTGGACCAGCACTCTGCCACTGAGCTACAACAGCGTTGTGCTTGATTGACTGAAACGGTGGTATTAATTGAAATCAGACTGTGTCAATAGTATCTACAGTCGTAACCCCGAATAGTCACTAGCAAAATATCCAGTACCAAGAATCAGTTTGTAAAGGATAATATTTTCACAAAGGTATCGAATTATATGGGCTCATTGTGGACTTTCACTGAGCAGCAATCGAATCAACGATAAATGCAATTACAAAGCAAGCTTTTCAACCTCAGCCACAAGCTCGTAGATCTCATCGCCAACTATACCAGTGTGCTGCCAGCAATGAGCGACTGTGGTCGACGTCACAGCAGCCCACGCTTGCTTTGCCCACGTCATCGCGGTCAGGACGTCGACAATATAAAGAGAATCGAAATCTCTCTCGATGTTCTCCTTGTTGTGCTCATTGGATTCTAACATCACGTCAAACCTGTCGACGATATAGCACCTTCTCACCTTGTCGATTGCCTTCTTGAACGCTTGGATTATGCCCGCGTCTGGCAGTTCCAAGTGCGACGTCGTGTTTGGAGGTACCATGTGAATACTCACGTTTGTGAGCCCTTCCTCTGCTCTGTGCGAGGATACGTCATCTAACAACAACAACACATGCCGACCATCGTTGCGCATTTGCTCGTCGAAGCGCTTGAGCCAGGCGACGTACACGCCCAATGTCATCCATCCTTTCGCCGAGTTGGCGTAGTCAAAACCGAGCTCCGCAGCGCTTTGACCACCGAAGCAGCGCGGCCGAGTAGCGGTCCCAACAAAGAATAGCGAAAGCTTAACCGATCCGTCTGCGTTATTGGCAACGGCGACCGTCATTCGTTTCTTAATTTGCTTTCGACCCGCAAATGGCTTTTGCGAGATCGTGGTTGAGGGAGCCATGCAGTAAAAGTAGGCAGTCTCGTTCAAGTTAAATACATCGCACTTGGCGAATGCACTAACCACGCTTTGGAGAGGCCGCTTACCCACCTCGACTGCTGAGCTGCTCACCGGTGCCGCTACTGCATGTGTCTCCCTTGACTTGAGCCGGTGGCGTCGCAAAAAAATTTCGAGCCAGTCGTCAGAAAATCTCATCGCTGAGAGCGCTACGTAAGCGCTTGGCGACAACGCCAGCGACTGGCCAGACAGCATTGCTTCTCGTAGCTTCTCAACTTTTGCTCGTAGTATTGCGTGGGTGACGACAGGCATCTTGCACTCCTCGCCCCCGCCGAACCCACTGCGCGAGTTCAGCGCCAAGCGTAGGGCACGCGACGGCGTGGTTAGCCTTACGCAATGGATCGATAGATATACTTGGTAGAGGGTGACTCAGAATCTTGGGCACTGCAGTTCGATGGAGGGTGGAGGAGAGACCGAAAGTCGCCGTAGCTCAGTCGCCCAACGCTTGGTGCGACAAGCCTGGATGCTGCTTGTGGTGATGATGTAGCGCATACTTTTGCTCGTTCATCAACCTGGCGCGCCGTCTTGTGATGCGATGCGATGGAGCACGACTCATTTGTGCTGATGCACGACTTTGCGACTGCTCGCATTGGGTGTCGACGTGCGTTAAGCGTTATGAGCGCGCCAATTTCAATTTGAAAACCAGCTGAGTAGTGAGCGATTGAATTGGTTAAAGCAATCGACTTGGAAGGGATATCAATTTTCGGTGGATGTGACTATCTGGGGTTGTGACTGTAGTCCGAACTTGGCGCTCGCGACCACTTTGTTGTCAATATCCAACAGGACACCACCTCAAACCATCATCACACAGCAATGGCGCCGCCTTCTTCCGTGGCAACGCGCCCCATGTTCGCGATGCTCTGCGCCAACAACGTGAACCGCAGCACGGAGGCACACGACCACCTGCATGCCGCGGGGCTGCGCGTCTGCTCCTTCGGTGCCGGCAACAAGGTGCGCTTCCCAGGCCCGTCGCTCTACGACCCGCGCATCTACGAGTTCTTCACGCCCTACCAGGTTATGTACGACCAGCTCAAGAGCGAGAACGCCGAGCTGTACGTACTACATCCCTCCCAGTCTACTAGCTACTGCGTGTATGTGTGTGTGTGGAGCTATTTGGTTTATGCTCATCAGTGCCTGTATGTATTGATTGGCTCAGGTTCCGGCGGAACGGCGTGCTCTCGATGCTCGAGCGCGACATCCTGACTAAGGAGTGTCCGCAGCGGTGGCAGGACCTGAGCGTCAAGGAGCTCCACGAGCTCAATGTCGTCCTCTGCTTCGACGACCGCATCTTCGAGATCGTGCTCGAAGATCTGCAGCTGCGCGTGGGCAACGGCGACTGGAAGCCGCTGCACCTCATGTGTCTCGACACGAAGGACACCCCCGAACACGCCAAGATCGGCGGCTCGCTAGCGCTAGAACTCTGTCAAGCGGTAGATTATTCTGTTTGAAGTATGTGCTACTGTTGTTGTTATTATGGATTGACGCTGTTGTGCTTTATGGGCTGGGTGTGTTGATAGATTGATGTGCTGGTCGACCTGGAAGAAGGCATGATGGACGCGATCGACCAGTTCGAGGCAAAGCACAAAGTGCATCTGCAATACTCGCTACTGCACATCTAGGAATTCCACCATATCACCACAGTATTCTCAAATATTACGCACAAGACACTGACAGAGTGGGGTTTAAATAGGTAAGTGTGTACATTTTGCGTTTGGTCTTCTTCTTTCTCGTTTACATGGTTGGTGTATGTTTGTGCTTGTTGTTTTTCCACAGGTTTCTTTTACTCAGGTACTCCAGTTTGTAGCGATCTCCCCACACTCCACTTTATCATCATTGCGTACAGGTGCTTGCCACTTTGCTGTCCTCGTCCACTGCATCGTACCCGAACGATTCAAAATCCAGCTAACGCAACAAGAAACAGCACAATCAGAACATTGCCATAACAATGTTTGGAGATACAGCTCGGGATGTACCAAAAGCCCCACTTGATCGCACATACCTTGAACTTGCTGTTCTCACGGAACTTTGCCAGGTCGCGGTGGATTGTGGGCGACAGCGGGAGCACCGAGGCCGGGACCGCCACGCCCGTGATCCACGGGTGGTCCAGCACCTGCGTCATCGTGAAGCGGTCAGCGGGGTCGAGCACAAGCAGGTGGCGCACCAAGTCCTTTGCGTCCTCGCTGATGTTTTCCCAGGCCTCGTCGTCAAAGTCGAAGCGGCACGTCTTGATGTTCGCGATCATGTCATTGTCCGAGCTCTCGCCGTCCGGATCAAACGGGTGGTAGCCACAGAGCCTATAGGTACAGGATGATAGAAAAGGATCAATGAGCAGCTCACAAAACAATATCTCAACAGTCTATAGGCTACTACTCACAGAATGTAGAGGATCGTGCCGAGACTCCACGAGTCGACCTTGAAGTCGTAGCCGAACACGACGCCCGAGCCGCTGATCATCTCGGGTGCCGAGTACCCCCACGTGCCGCACTTGGTCTTCATGTTCGTGCCCGTGAAAATCTTCGCAAGCCCGAAATCCGCCACTTTCACCACCGCGTCGTCGTCATTCGGCGTCGACAGCAAGATGTTCTCGGGCTTCAAGTCGCGGTGTACGATGCCATTGCTAACACAAGGGTCGCACATAGGTATTCGCATTAAGGTACAAAGCAACCTGGCCAGATATAGTTGTAATATATCGACTCACTTGTGTAGATAGTGCACGGCGTGGGCCATATCGTGCACGTGGCGCACGCAGTCGGCCTCCGAGTACGGCCCTTTGTCCGCGAGCCGCTCGAAGAGCTCCCCGCCCGTGCAGAGCTCCAGCACGAGCTGCACCTCGCGCGCGGTCTCGAACACGTCGATGAGCTCCACGATGTTCGGGTGCTGCTTTACGCGCTGCAGCACGCTGATCTCGGCGCGCAACCGCTTCTCGTCCGTGAGGAAGCGCTTGATCTTCTTGATCGCGACCGCGCGGCCCGTGCGCTTGCATTTACCACGGCACACGACCGCATAGTGGCCTCTATAGCAATGGAAAAGCGCTCTTCATAGTCGATATCTTATACTAACCCCACAGTAAGTCCACATACATTGCCAATACCCTGTACATACCTGCCGATATTCTGGGCTTGCACGTCGTACACATCT
Source organism: Pythium sp. MPC-2022a (assembly GCA_038050625.1). NCBI lineage: Eukaryota > Oomycota > Peronosporomycetes > Pythiales > Pythiaceae > Pythium > Pythium sp. MPC-2022a. The sequence continues at coordinate 7,621 of JALBZB010001327.1, forward strand.
TCAACCCGTCGGTTGGGCCGCACGGGCATCGCCACGGGCGCCTCGGGGTGAACGGGCTGTATATGCTTCACGGCGCTGCTGCTGCGACTGTCTGTAGACTCGTGCCACGTCTCGACTGTGAGCTTTGAGGGGCGTGCGTTGCTGCTCACTACTGTCGCCGTCGTGCTCTCGTTGGAATTGTTGTTGGGCTGTTGTGGCGACTCTTTGGGACTCGATAGTTCGGCTTCTACTGGGGATAAAGAGATCGGTGGGCCCGGATTCGACGCGTCTGCGTTTCCGCTGTATGATAAGTCTGCATACTCGTCTGTGTCGTACTCGTATCCTCCGTCGCGAGCCGCGAAGCGCGCCGACTGCTGGTTCCCCATTCTGTTTTGCCTTTTCGCTTCAACAATCCAAATGGCGTGTGCGTTTGTGAATGAGAATGAATGGGACAAAAACTCAGGAGGTGCGTTTTTATCTGGTGTATAATGTATATGAAACGTATATTGAACGTCAGATATCGACAATAAGACTGTCATAAACAATATAATGCGGATTTTATCCGGAAAATGAACTCGTCTCAGCGATATCACCGGAACATTGAACCCACAAAACGGTAAAATTAGGTACCGACTTGACTTGTATCCGGAACTCCAGCATGCTTTTCACCTCCTGTATCCGTAAATACAAGCTAATCTCCACGGCACTCGTTGGCTTCATCTCCCATCGACCATCAAAGATCGAGTCGTGTGGTGACGATGCATGCAGGCGCGAGTATGCATTTGATCTGCTAAGCTCGTTATTATCTCCAACTCCAATTCTCAACTATCTCAACTAAAACACTCAAGCTTGGATGCTGCAGGGTTAGTGAGGTATTTCAACAGGAGTGTGATGGAACGAACTTGTGATGAGGGCTTACAACCCGAAAGACAACTTTGTTGCTTTGTCTGCTCTCTACGGTAGTCAACAACGTGACAGGATGCGACTTGGAGGTATTCCTGCAGAGTTAAATATATCTTTCCTGGACGTAGGTGTGAAGCCCACCTTTGGAGGATAAGACGATTTGAGTTGGAGGCTTGTGAATTGTTGGTTAGTGTGGTGAACACGATTCTTGCGTCTCAAGAACTTTTCCCCGTGGTCGAAGTGGGCACGAATCATTTCCTCATTTGAATTCAGTCTTTCACTCAAGCAAGAATCGTACAGGTATTGATACTGATTGATCCGTTGCATTGAACGACCATGAAATACCCCGTCGCTTCAAGTGCCTACGAGTAGATCGCTCTTCATGAGCATCGTCGACTTCATCGTCTCTCCCTCCCTGGCTCATCCCGATTTTCAATCTCGTGTTCAAGCGAGACGCGCAAATCGGAAGCGAGTCGTTTGGCGAAGTGTTCCGAGCTGAATGGCTCTCGACGCTGGCCGTGGTCAAGTTCATGGGGTACGAGGACGACGAGAACGCCAAGTGCCTGGACAAGCTGTTCCACCACGAGCTGCGCGTGTGGTTCCCACTGAATCACCCGCATTTCGTCAAGCTCTTTGGTGCTTGCGCCATGGGGAAGCACTTCATTGTGTGCAAGTACGCTGGGAATGGGAATCTGAGGGAGTTTGTGGCTCGCCAAGGACAAGGCAACCAGCATCAAAGACAGCGCGTGATGTGGGCGAAGCTGCTTGAAGTCGCACTGGGACTCTAGTATCTTCATCAGAAGAGCATTGTGCATAACGACTTGAAGTGCGACAACCTGCTCGTGGGATTGGATGGAAAAACCAAGATCATGGACTTTGGACTCAGTTGCATCGTGAATCCAGCCGAAATTAAGATCGACAAGAAGCACCACGGCGCTACTCCCTGGAAATCACCCAAGTACCTACGAGGCGAGCGATCTACGTTCACCTCCGACATCAACTTGTTTGGAATGTGCATTCTGGAAGCGTCCATCGATGGTTCGCCCTGGGGAGTTTGGTCAGCGCCACTGTATGTCGGCACATTTTGCATGGACGACTACCATTGTGTCCTGAGACTATGAGTACCCAGCAATGGATGCTGATCGAGACCATGTGCGCATCAAAGCCATCTGAGAGAGCGACGTTGGCGTCCGCTGTGGATATAATGCGAGAAATCGTGCAACAAATGGAGTAAAGCAGTTCACACACAGGGAAATGAATGGTTGGTATTGAACGTCCCATGTCATTTCAATAATATACGAAAAGCGAAAAGGAGAATCTCCGGTCCGAAATGTGAACTTTGCACCAGTTCGTAAATGACGAAATTGAAGATGGAGCCGTGAAGCGAACCCATGGGAGGCTTCGTGATGGCAATCTATCAAATAGTATGTCCGAAATGATTCTTGAATTAAAAAGCTTGGACAGCCCTGTGTGGCTATCAAAGTGGGTGCACCTAACTAGGCTCCAGAATTTGAGTGCGCCTGCTTGCGAAGATTTGCATAGATTTTCAAAATCTAATGGACATGAAGCAGACGATCGAAAATGCAACGCGTTTTCTTGTGAGCTGGCATTTCTCAGGGGCGTGCACCCAGCAGGGAGTGCCTGCCGCTCATGTATTAACATCGTACGACAGCAAGACCGCACACTACTTTGATGACGTGAAATGGAGTAGCGATTCAGGAGACACACATGCCATTCATTGTAGCAGTTGACGCGAGGCCCACTGGAGACGCACCCGCTGCCAGTCGCGCCAATTACTGGTTGGCATCGATCGACTTTTGGGAGCACGTATCCTTAATTGAGCAATGTCAACCTCCATCCACAACTTACCACGAGCGATTGCGTGTACCAACAGCAAACAAATGAAGTACTTCAAAGAACTATTACACAAAGGCCGAAGCCATCATGAACTTCGTACTGTATGGAAAAACTCAGGCTGAACAGTTTTCCCCATCAGCTATGGCACGAATGATTTATTGAGTGGACTGGCGAAATGGACCCACTCTTTCAACCCAGTCAGTCTCCACTCTATTCAAGACTCGCAGTGCCACATCCGCCTAAGTACGAGTCCAGCGTAGCCATGTTCAGCTCCGGA
>JALBZB010001328.1:0-10626 GCA_038050625.1 Pythium sp. MPC-2022a
ACGTCTTGTTCTAGAGTGAGTGCGCACGAGCTGCGCGTGCTCGCAGCCCGCGAGCTTGCGCGCGAGAAGAGCGAGATCTCGATTGAGGCGGCTTGTGGCGCGAGCGCAGCCGTTAAACGAACCTCGGTTGCATGTTTTTGCGACTGCTCTTATTTGTGGACCCCGACCACGGCATTTGGCCCTCATTTCTCAATTTGCCGCCTCGTGCTCACATCGATGAAGCCACGAGCGGCAAGCAAAATCAATGAAATCGTTTTTTGCCTTTTTCTCGCTAACCAAGCAGCTTTAGTGGCTCCCACAACGCCTACAAACTCGCCTCACAAAACAGACACAAAATGAAAAACACATCACTCGCACTTTATCGAATGGGTACGGCTAAGGTACAGTGTACCGCCGTTGTGCCCAAAAACGATATGCGACGCGTGGTCGGAATTGTCGTCGGAAGGTCAGATATTTTATGGTATGGTCGTGCGATCGCTGGCGGTAGCTTTCGTCTTCTTCGCCGTGGTTTTTGATGGCCTCGGCGAAGAAGGTGTCGTCTGTGCTCGCGCCATGGCCAAGGCTTGCTCTGCCGTCGTGTGATCTCAAAAATGAAGCGAGTAGAACGAGGGAGAAAGATGAGATGGAAAAGAAGAGAAGGACGCAATTTTTGAAAGAGATCGCATGTTGAAGATCCTTGACGTCTGAGAACGAGCCTGAGACTGAGAAATCAGCTCTCTCTCAAAGCCCATTGTACTTTTAAAATGCATAAATTAAACAAATGCATATTTATCATACTCACACTTTGTAAAATAGCATTTGGCTCGACTTCCACAAAAATCCTCACAGCCACTTTCATTCCGAGCCAGCCCGAGTTGTACAAAACCTCACATAACTTTAACCCAGAATGGCTCGGATTCTCCGGAAAACTCACAAATTTTGTTCCCTGATTATCGGAATACAAAATTATCGATTTAGAAATCATACGAGGATGAAATAATCGATTTAGAACTCATCTGATGTAGAAAACACCGAATTAAGAACATTTGAGAAAACCGTTCATATCTCAATATCTACACAAATTTTGAGTGTTTATTGCCCCCTCTAAAACTTGGAGTCGCGCCAAAAAAACTCTTCTCGCTAAAAGCGCAGCTGTATTTTCCGAATATGAGCATAGATTGCAAGCAATATAAATGTATGTTATTAATTCTGAGCTGAATGTATCCAATATAAATGTACTTTACCGAATATAAACGTAATTTTGAAATTAATTTATTTTACCACGCAACGTCTGTTCATCAATATGTCAAGCTTCGTTTATGACTATTTAACTTCATTTTACTATGGATAGTTGCTTGAGGGTATCTTGACAGATTGTTGACAGTAGCTTCAGATATCTAAAATTCCTCAAAATGTGTCAAGACGCTTCAAATAGAAATCCTGTACGCGTGTCAGTGTAAAGACAGAGATCCTGTGTGTGTGTGTGATGGTAGAGCATCTCTCTGATGTGTGTGCATTTCCATTTGTGCGTCGTATCATTCCACAGTTCAATAGATGTAGTGTGATTTTTGGAAAAATACGAATTCCACTTAAAATTCTGCGTCGCCGTCATCTTCCATCCACTCCAGAACGGAAAAAATCAATTATTCCAAACCCGAGCCAAACTACCTTGGGCTTGGAGATTACGTTAAAAAGTTACTGGTTACGTTCAACGCAATCTCCAAACGCAAGCCAAAATACCTTGGGGTTGGTTGATTTGAGTTTTTGCCCGTTCTGAACTGGAGTTTTTTTATTCTGGATTGATTTGGAATGGTCCAGGTGATTCATAAACCTCTCAAACATTATATAAGGTTTTAGCAAGTGGACAATCGACTTAGACGGGATATGCAAAACATCAAAAGTTCATTTCGAGAATGATGGTCAGAAAGTCTCATTTTTTCTAGCTAGATGATTGGCCATTAATCAAAGGAATAATCATGTCGCTAGGGTTAAGGGATTACGATGCACAGAGTGATGGTTCCCTTAGTTACATCATCACGATGATTATTGTTGTGGATTTGCGTCTTCTATCTGTTTGTCCTACCCACACCGCCTCGAGTGAGAGGACATTCAGCAATTCGTCTCGTGGTTGGCACACGCACTCTCTCTCTCACTCTCTCAGTCTCCTGAGAAATACTTGTAAATCTGAGCCTCGACAACATGAGCTTTCAGATGGCGCTCGAGGACGCGCAGATCGAGCTGGCGCTGGACGAGACGTTTGCGTTCCTCGACGGCTTCGACCTGAGCGCGTACGACCAGCAGCTCGACAGCAGCGACGCGTTCTGCGGCAGCACCAGCTTCAGTGGTTTCAACAGCAGCAGCAGCTTTGATGATGGCTGCCTCACGTCCGGCGACGACGACTTCACGACCGACTCGGACGACTCGCTCTCGTCGCTGCTTTCGCAGTTCGCGGATGACTCAGGAGGACCGGTGTTTGATTTCTCAGACGACAAGCTCAGCGTGGATGCAACGTCTATTTCGCCCAAGAGAGTGGAGCAAATGCAGCAGAAGCAGCCGACTATTAACAAGCCACAGCCACAGCTACAGGCTCAGCCTTTGCGAAAGAAGAAAGTGGCACGCACCAGCAAAGCCACAGCGAGTGCGAGTACCGCTTCAGCTTCTACTCCAACACCTCTTGCTGCTGCCGCTGGACCAGCGACCAAGCGTCCGCGCAAACACAACCGCATCGAGATTCTCAAGCTGCGCGAACAGATCGAGGAACTCCAGGCGTGTCACGCGCAATTACAAAACTTCGGCGGCGATCGCCAGAAGCGGATGCAAACATCCACTGTCGCCGCAGGGGCGATCTCGGTGTCGGTGTCTGTAGCAGTCGCGGAGCAGTACGCGATGTGGCAGAATAAGACCAAGCAGCGCAAGACAAGTACCATAGGAACTACTGCTACTACGACTATGTCTACTACCACTTCTGGAGGTGGTGCTCCGCACTCCGTGTGGCTCGAGCTGGCCGTCGAGCAGTACAAGCAGCTGCAGGAGTCAGAAGAGTTGAACCGGAAATTGCGCGACACGGTGGCCAAGCAGCTCAAGGTGACCAGCTCGTTCCAGTCGATTCTCACAAAGAAGACTTCTTTCAAGGTGAGCAATAGGACTTCTACAGTGGGTTATATCACAACAATATTTCCATGTACTCACAGAACCAACCATTTCTCTATTATCTGTAGGACCTCGACCTCTTGACGGGAACTTCAGCAGCAGCAGCAGCCATGCAATCTGAGCTCCTGAGCCCTCAAGACCAGAAAATGATCAGACTGTGCCGAAGGATGGAGAGCCAATTCCACGAGGGCGACCATATCAGCCACACCATCAGCGTCTGCAACGACGTGACTTCAGTGTTCACAACTTCCCAGACAAAGCAGGACGCGGTGCGCGGTCCGCTCTTTGAGTTCACGACCAACACGCCCGTGCCCAGCGGATTCCAGCAACTCGGTCGGATCATGTGGGATCATATTATCGAGAAGAAGGAGCTCCCAGTCACAGACTCCCAGCTGATGCCCCAGCTTGCGCAACAGAAGCCGTTCTTGCTCGCGTTCCACGACAAGCACGTGCAGATGAAGTTCAGTAGCAAGTTTGGCGATCTCCTGGTCGATGGCTCGGTTGCGCTGGGCAAAATCGAAGAGGCGAACCGCGTGATCATCACCATCGCGTCGATCCACTCCGTGGTCAACAGTGACCTCGTGCTCCGTGAAAGCGCGTGGATCATCGTGTCAGAAGACGCTTCCACAAACCCAGCGTCTGATGAGCTGAAACCGTTCTCCTGGAGCCAACTGGCGTCCTCCAAGTCGCTCTTCCAGACTTTCTACCGCCTACACTGCGAGAAACACGATCCGAGAAGCGCCACGGGCACGACGCCGTTCGCTGTCGGTGAATTTGTGGACGAGAAGACCTCGTATCTGCGGGAGTTTGTGATGAAGGCGCTGAGCGACAACATGCGCCAGCACATGGTGCAGCTGCAGAACTCGCTGCTGTCGGAGGTGGGCAGCTTGATGTCCAACATGATGAACGTCCGGTGTCCGATGATCGAGTGTTCGTGCTAAGGATGAATGGAGGAGGAGTTTGTAACAATACATGTGGACGATTATATTATTACTACGGAAGACTTGTTGGTGTGGGTCGATTCACGGTTGATCGCGACGGGGAGGCTCCTGCTGTAACCAATGGACTGACGTCTGTGGTACTTCTTTGCTGATGAAGACAAGCACATCAAGCACAAAGCCGCAGCGGTTGATACCGCCGGCATGCGATTTTGATACCATAGCAACACAAGTTGGAAGACGAAAGAACTGCACCAACAGCAGGTGTAGATCGTTCTTTCCTCCCCATCCTCGGATTAGTGTGAGCAGTTCCGCAGGAGCTGTAATCAACCAACCATCAAGGTGACGACTCAACTTGGTCTACACACAGTATATGGATTCCAAATAGGTTCTGGTATCGAGAGTGGGTCTTTCGAGTTCTAGCAAAAGAGCTAGAGGAAGGGAAGCAGCTGGAAAACTCAAAAATTGCGAGCAGGTTCTGTTCCCTCAGCAATTCCCAGCTGGGATACTGAACGAACGGATTTGCATCCCAGGTGGCTGATTACTTCCCACCAACGTTTCGTTTATGCAAGATCATAGTCGACTGACCTGAATCAGTGTACCCCCCCCTTCATCTGTATGAGCGTTCAGCATTTCAGCTATCCACTGGACATGCACCCGTACCCACGCACATCGACCACAACTCACGCTCGTGGCAGCTAACGAATACTAACCAGTACTTCCGATTGCTTGATGAGTTCCCGGCAAACGCTCGACCTGGACGATGAGACGCTCATGCTCTTCGACGACTTTGACGCGACCGGAGCAGGCTATGAGGACTCGGGCTCACTGATTTGCGACTCCCACGCGGACGAATTCTCCACATCGCTGCTCCTCTCGCAGGTCGCGTATGCGTGCGAGGTGACCACAGGCGACAAGCGCGACCGGGAAGCAAAGCTGCCCCAGCCACAGGAAGTGCCAAAACTCCAGTCGACACGGCCCCAGCGAAAGAAGAAAGCAACAGGCGCCAGTGAAGCTTTTCGGCAGCGACCGCGCGAACGAAATGCGAATGATCACTGCTGCAGGAGGCACCATCCAACTGTCGGTGTCCGTCGCAGTCGCGGAGCAACACGAAAACATGAAAAGGTCGGAGCAACTCAAGGCTGCCGCTACTACTGCTGCAGTGACTTCACAATCAAATACAGACACTGCCAGCAGTATCGAGGCCTCGGCTGCTTCTCCACCACGCTCCGTGTGGCTCGACCTGGGGGTCGAGCAGTACAAGCATCTTCAGCACTCCGAGGCGTGGAATCGCAGACTGCGAGCCGCAGTGTCCAAGTAGCTCAAGGTGACGAATCTGCTGCAATCCCTGCTGCGAATGAAGGTCTCTCCGCAGGTAAGGAAGGCTCTGAGGTGGCCATGGATATGTATCTACCGTGATAGAATAGGTCGGGAGTTGAAATTTGAGTGACAGAGAACGACACTGACCTGATCTGATCTGTTGGCTTTGTCCACCCTACTGCAATAGAAACTGGATCTGTTACTGGGATCCCCACATCCTACGCCAGCAGTACACATGCAAATGGAGTTTGCCAGCCCGCAAGAACAGCAATTAGCCGAGCTGTACCTGAACATGGAGAACCAATTCCACGATACGGACCTCGTCCTCTGCTACGGAATCCGTTCCTCCAACAACGCGGATTCAGTTTTCTTAAGCAGCCACACGTGGGACGCCGAAGTGCGCGGTCCGACCTTTGAGCTCACAACAAACACGCCAGTCGCCGACAATTTCCAGTCGCTTGGAGATGTGATGTGGAGACGCTTCTTGGAGAAGAAAAGGTTCCCCGTTGTGGAGAATCCGCCCGATACCAGCACCGCCTCCAACCTCTGAAGCGAGCGCCTCGGCTGCTCGCGCTGGACGACAAACGCGTACGCCTGACGTTGTCGAGCAAGTTTGGTGGCGAACACCAAATGGACGGCGTGATCGCGGTCAGTAAATTTAGAAAAGCGCATCGCACCGTCATCACAATTGCGTCCGCGTACACCGTCAGCGGCGTGGATGTCGTGTTTCGAGAAAGTGCGTGGATCGTGATATCAGAAGACGCCAATAATGCCATCAACAGCAGCGCAAAGAGAGAGGCGATCTGGGAATCTTCCTTGAGATCTCTCGCTCCATCATCATCAGCAGTGTCGTCGGCATTGTTTCAGACTTTCTATCGACTGCACTCTGAGAAGCAAGACCCGAGAACCTCCACGGGCAGCTTGCCGTTCACTGAAGCTCTCGATGAGAAAATAAAGAACGCGCAAGAGCTGGGCATGCAATTGCTCAGTGACCAGCTGCGACAGCACATGACGCAGCTCCAAGGCGCGGTGCTCTCAGAGGTGGGCTTGGTTGCCGCGAACATAATGGACGACACGTGCTCTCTGGCCGATCGTCTAAGCTAACATGAACTCATGCGGCCTCACGGAATCTCGCTCAACATGTGCTTGACTTGGACGAACCTCTCGTGTTCCTCGACAATTTCTACTTGGTCACAGAGAATGGTGTCGCTGTATGCACCGACTCGGACGACTCGGACGACTCGATCTCGGCGCTTCTCTCGGAGTTCGCCAGCTCGGAGCATGAGACGACCGAGTTGGCGACGATGACACCACGAGACAATAGAAGCTGGGAGGATGCAATGCTTCAGCCCCTGCAGCTATCACAGCAGCAGCAGACGACGACGACGGCGTGCCAGCGGAAGAAGAAAGCAGCACGCGTCACTCGAGCGATTGCCCGTGATGTCGAAACTACTGCTCCCACGTCTGCAGCAGCTGATCTCAAAACGAGAAAGCCGTGCAAACAGAGCTGCGCCGAGATCCTCGAGCTCCGCGAACAGCTCAGGGAGCTTCAGGCGCGTCACACAAAACTGCAGACGCGCGGGAGCAACCGTCTACATCAGCAACAACCACCGTCAGCTTCCATGGGATCCAAGGTGCACACGACCTCCAGCTCAATTGCAATTGTAACCAGCTGCAAAGAGTATTCTGCGGATCAACAGCACGCCAAGTGGCTCGACTTGGCAGTCGAGCAGTACACAGCTTTGCAGCAGTCTGAGGCGCTAAATCACCGATTGTGCGACGCAATCGCCAAGCAAACCAAGATCGTGAGTGGGTTCCAGGCGCTCTTGCGACGGAAATCCCCCCCTCTACAGGTATGCAAGCTTGAGCTCTACTGTTGCACCCCCACAGCTTGATTTGATTTGCGTCTCTCGAGAGTACCAACCAACTAGTCCTCTAACGCTGCGCCGTTGTTTGTACTGTTTGTTCTATGTAGAAGCTGGACCTGATGGCCTTGCTGGAGTTTCCACCGTTAGTATCGACATCGACCCCGTCCAGCATCCAGCCTCTGAGCCCACCACCAGCAGAGCAATTGCTCACTGAACTGTGCCAGAGCATGGAGAGCCAATTCCACGAGACGGACCTCGTGTGCCAGGGCGTCAGTCTCATCAGCGACGACACGAGCGCCGTGTTCTCCACCAGTAGGACAAAGCAGGATCCCGTGCGTGGTCCGACGTTTGAGCTCTCGACCAACACCCCAGTGCCCAATAGCAACTTCCAGGTGCTCGGGGACCTGATGTGGCGGTGCACCATTAAAGCCAACCGGTTCCCGGTTGTGGACTCCCGCATGATGCCCCAGCTGGCGGAGAGAACCGCTCACTTGCTCGCGTTTGACGACTCGCGCGTGTGGATTGCATTGCCCAGCAACTTTGGCGAGAGACTCCACGTAGACGGTGTGGTGGCCCTCGGCAGATTCCAAGACGCCCACCGCATGGTGATCATCGTGTCCGCAGTGTACACTGTGAGTGAGAGTGACCTGCTGTTTCGCGAGAGTACCTGGGTCATTATATCAGAAGAAGAAAACGGCAGCAAGCCATCTTCTTCGTTGTTCCAGACTTTCAATCGAGTACACAGCGAGAAGCGAGACTCGAGGAGCCCCACTGGAAGCGTCCCGCTCAGTGAAAAGGTCCTCAACGAGAAAACCAAATACGTTCGAACGCTTGTGATGAAATCGTTGAGCGACAAGTTGCGACAGCAAATGACTCGAATCCAGGAGGTGCTGCTCTCGGAGGTGGTGAAGTCCGCTGTGCTAGATTCTGTCAAAGTTCTGTGCCCTATAATCAAGTCTGTCGAGTGATGAAAAGCCAGGGGCTTTTGGTAATAAACGATAATATATACTGTATTTGCGCCATAGCAGTTGACTTGCGTGAAGGCTTGCGGTTGGGAAGATCCACACCGTCTTCGTATAAACACATTCTCCGTTCTTTCATTTTGCTCTAGCGCCGTCACCCCATGGTGTTCCTCTTGCGCGATTGCTCGAGCAGCATATCCTCGATGATCTGATAGCTCGTCGTGATGTTCGCAGCCGTGGCGTCAAGTACAAAGTCCGTCAGTGCGCCAACTCTCGCGAACCCATCTTCACCACCACCCTGGTTTTTGTCTCTGCTTCCGAGAGAGTTGGGCGTAATGTGATGGCACGTCTGCAAGAGTGTGAGATTACCTGGTAGTGTCGACGGCCGCTTCATGATGATGTAGCCTTTCTCAAGGAACCCAACGTCGTCAGGAAGAAACGGCTCGTCCGAGAACGCCACGGGGTCGATCTGCGCTTGCCACACGATCACAACCCGCTCTTTCGCTTCCTCAACATGCTGCTGGAGTACTTGTTTGACGCGGAAACGCGCGCTCTTGTGCTTTGCATGGACCTCAAGACCGAAATCCTAGCGATGTACGAAGAGATACAGAAAATGGTTCATGGTTATAACCAAAGTCTACTGCACTTAGAGGCCAATAGCAATGACGACATACCTTAAAGTAGGACCATATGGACGGCAAAAATACTTTTGGCGCGTTCTCTGTATGAGGTCGATGCGGGATCTTCTCTTTGCCAAATACGAAATGGTGCCAGACGGCGTCACCCGTCTCGTGGATACCGAACGGGAGCACTTTGTTCGCAAAGATCTCCATGTACATGCCACCGCCTCTCGGATCTCGCCGCATGCGCGCGTCCTTGTACGTCGACTCCATGCGCGCGAGTCCGTTCGCTTCAAAGAGCGCGTCGATCTCAGCGTACGATCGCTGCACGCCATTCAGCAGCTTATCAAAGATCGCTTCATTGCCCCCAGATCGAGACGAGAGTGAGCGCGAGATCACGGACGCCTGGTGTTGCTGGTGCAAGAAGAACGTTGACTGTGGAGTTTCCTGAAGGCATTTCTCAATCTCCTATAGTCATGATACACACAGCATAGAGTCGTAAATGGTAAGTAAGAGAATGTTCTCACAGTGAATACACTTTAGACAACCCATAGAATGAGAAGACTATTACAACTTTGTCGACGTACCTTGGTTGAAGCCGGCTTGAGCAACGACTTCTCAAGGCTCCTGGCGATCTTGAGCTGCGTCTCGAGCACGAGCTTGAGATGGATGTTCTCCTTCTCAGACTTGACGCGCAGCGTCCGCTGGCGATCCGCCAGCTCTTTCCACACTCGAGAGGCAGCCGCGAAGTTGGAATTGCGAACCACCACACTATCATCAGTACTGGGCCTACTACTACTGGGCGTTGTCGGTGATACACCACCACTCGAGCCTGATGATACTGACAGCGTCGTAATAGTATTACTAGTAGAACTAGTCGCAGAGGTGGCTCGTCGGATCTCCATGAGCTGCAACTCGAACTCCTCGACCTTCTTTTGCAGGTAGATGAGCTCCTCTTTGCGCTCGTTGCGCGCCTTGTTCGGGTCATTGCGCCGCAGTGGCTTGGCCTTCGCGACTCCAGCCTTCTTCTGATTATTAACGGTACTGAGCTGCTGCTGTTGGTTTTGCGTGTGCGGCTTCTGAGCTCTTGACCTCCGGGTACTAGTACCTGCTGCAGGCACTCGACAGACGACGACCAGTGACGATGTCGTATCGGTGGTATTATCAGTAGAATTCCCATCAGCAGCAGTAATAGCAGCAGGTTGTGGCAGAAATGGCGAGGACGAGAACGACAGCGGCGACGCCTCGTCCGCGTCAACGTCCATGGTGCGCACAACGTCCGCGATGTCGTCGGCCGAGAACTCTTCGAGCAGTTGCAGCAGGTCGTACTCGCCCTCGGTGGCACACAGAGGGGGCGACGATGTCATGCTGTTGCTCGCTATTGGTTGGTAACTTGTCGCTTTTTTGCCTCATGAAGGTGAGCGACTGAGTGCCTCACCGAGTATGAGACAGTGCCTGGTCCATGCACGCGTATATAACAGCATCACGGATTTTGCATGCACTATATTTTGTTTTAGCCACCTATTTTAAGTTAGTGAGGATTTAACAAAATTACCTTTTGTGGGGATATAGGTGAAGAGGAAGAAGTAAATACTGGTACAATCCGGTACTTAAAACTAAAAATACAGGCATCTCTCAAAATACCGCCCACACAATCAATTAATATCCTCTTTAAAACGATCATGATAGCATTGCAATCGCTTTCAAGAGGATTTCACAAATTCACTTGGCTGTCACAAACAAAAAGCACGACTCTGCATCGACAGCATGACGACTGTAACGGCTCGCG
>JALBZB010001329.1:0-10612 GCA_038050625.1 Pythium sp. MPC-2022a
TTGAGAATGTGAATGAACAGCGGGAAAGACATCCCACCAGCAAGCGCCAAGCAAATGAGGTTGTTACTCGTATATCTGAACCGGATTAAACGTTGTATACGAATCCGGATACCGGTAACGATGCTGCTCATTCACTTCATAACAGCCCCTCTTATATTCTCAGCTCTTGAATCGAATGAAATCGACCTCTATCATGCTGGCGATCCGCTACGTACGCGGCGCCGTGGTGCACACGCCGTCGCGAGGCGTCATCGAGCTCTTGTCCGACGCGTTCCTCAGCGTGCACGCGACCTCGGGTCGCATCGATACGTTCCACAAAGAGACCCTCCCTGAAGACGAGGAGCTCCTCCTCCAGCACCAAGCGGACGATCCGCAGTCGGTGCTCGTACTGGCGCCGCACCAGTTCCTCATGCCCGGCTTCATCGACACGCACATACACGCGCCGCAGTACCCGTTTATGGGCACGGGCACCGACACGCCGCTCATGCAGTGGCTCACAAAGTACACGTTCCCGGTCGAGCAGGCTTTCCAAGACGTCGAGTTTGCGCGCACGTGGTACACCAAGCTGCTCGACCGCATGCTCGCCGAGGGCATCACGACGGCGCAGTACTTCGCGACGATCCACGTCGAGTCGACCAAGTTGCTAGTCGATCTCGTGGAAGCGCGCGGCCAGCGCGGCTTCGTGGGGCTCGTGTCCATGGACCGCAACGCCCCCGAGACGTACGTGTCGCCCAGCACGCAGCAAGCGCTAGACGACGCCGTGCAGTTTGTCGAGTACACGCTGAGCAAGAAGAACGAGTTGGTGGTGCCCGTGCTGACGCCACGCTTTATCCCGACGTGCTCCCTCGAGCTTCTCCATGGACTCGGCGACCTCGCTGCGAAGTATGAGGGCGGGCTGTACATTCAGTCGCACGCGGCCGAGTCGCTCGACGAAGAAGCGTTTGTCGAGCATTTACACCCGGGCAAGCGCGACACCGAAATCCTGAACGACACCAAGCTGCTCACGAAGCGAGCGTGTATGGCGCACGCGGTGCACTTGACCGACGACGAGCTCGCCGTGTTCCAGCAAACGGGCACGTCGATCGCGCACTGTCCACTCTCGAACTTCTTCTTCGCAAACGGCTTTCTGGATCTCCACAAAGCGCTCGACAAAGGCGTTGCGGTCGGGCTCGGCACGGATATCGCCGGCGGGTACTCGCCAAGTATGCTTCGCGCCATGCAGACGTGCGTGCTCACCGCCAAAGCGCTAGAGATCCAAGACGCAAAGTCCAATAACAAGAACACTGCTCCGCGACAGCAGTTTGACTTCAAGGACGCGTTCTGGGTCGCGACGATGGGCGGCGCCGAAGCGCTGGGTATCGAGGACGACACCGGCAGCTTCGCGCAGGGCAAGTGCTTTGATGCGATCCTCGTCGACGTGCAAGAGAGCGGCAACCTCGATTTCTCCGAGCGCGACTCGCGACTCGACGTCTTCCAAAAGCTCATCCACAACGGCGACAATCGCAACTTTGTACAGGTGTTTGTGAAAGGCCGAGTCGTGCATTCGCAGAAAAAGAATTGAAAGATGGTGAGTGAGTGTGAACCAGGCAAGTCAACGTCAAAGAAGTAACAACGACAAGGTCAGTACACGTTACTCTCGATGGCGTCACATCAGGTGCGATTTTTCTGGGAAGTGCCTCCGCTTGCCTGGTTTAAAAAGGTAAAAAGTTGTGATGATTTGGTTTTGTTTGAAAGAAATGACGCCATGTGAACAGACCCCACAGTTGAGAGAGATTCACTCTAGGTGGGATGGGGAAAGGAGCTGCTGATCGCGTTCTCTCAACCGCCATACCCGATTCACTCGTTGTTCACTCAGGCTTGCGGTGTTACTTATCGTGGGGTTGTTCAGTTTGCGATTTGGGTCGCAGCAGAGAAGACAAAGCCCCAGGTTCTAGCCTATTCAAGTCTTCGAGTCCAGCTAGCAAGAAGAGTCACACGATGCACTACAACTACGAGGAGAAGCACAAGGCGATCAGTGATGACGTGTTCCGCATCTTGAGCTTACGGCTTGAGGAGCAGAATGAGGTTGAAGTCGTCAAGTCCGTGCTGGAAGAGCTCGAGATCATGCGCCTGAGCTGCTCGCTTGGCATGCTCTCATCCGTGAACATCAAGGACTTCAAACACGATATGCTCGAAGCCCACGAATTTGACGACGACTTTGCGCGCTTTCTGCGGAACGACGTGTTCAAGAAACAGACAAAGAAACCGAAGAAGACCAGCCGAAGCGGACTCGATGATGAAGCCATGGAGTGCGATGATGACGAAGACAAGGACGGCAATTCGGATGACGTGAGAGTGATGTCGCTCTTTGGCAAGCAGAGCGAGGTCAAAAAAGAGCTCGTGCGTCTGGGCTGCTGGTCGGACGAGTGCGAAGTGAACCTTTGCTCGCAAGACCAGGGCATCTACTGTGCACCGCTCCTGCATGCTCGCAGGATCGAAGACGAAGAAGACGATGGAAAAGCAATGAGCACTCAAAGAGCCACAGGACGCGTACTAGTGCTGTTTGCGTGGTTGCAAGACCATTTATTTCAGCACGAGCGACTCCGTGACACGGCCACGTACATTTTGCGCTTTCTGACATGCTTGAGCCCCAATATTGTCTGCTGCCTCTCGGCTTCGGACGTCACGAGTGTCCAAAAGGTGGTTGCGGGCTTGACGTCGGGCAAGTCGCAGGTGTTCAAGTCGTATTCGGTCGCGTTTCGCGTGGAGAAACAGGAGATGGAGAAGGACGAAGTGCGCTGTGAGCATGTGAAGAACATTGACTTGTCGATGGTGTCGTCGTCGTCTGCTGCTAGCGCTACTGCTAGTAGCCGCCGCATGATCAAAGGAAGCTTTCCCGGGATGGTTGTGACCACGCCAGCGCCAGCTACAATGCGAATCCAAAAGAAGAAAATCGAGTTTATGAACATCAGCGAGTTTGCGCACTGGATTGCTGCTCACGCCGGCAACTTCAAGGTGAACGTGGACTATGCCACACGGGGCGTCGATCCCGGATTTCGCAATCAGTTTCTGAAAGTGATCGATAAAATGCCAGAGCTGGAGCTGCAGCGGATTGAAAACATGTTTGTACGCAGCACGAGGGACGCTGAAGAGCAGAGCAAAGAAGAAGTTGGGTTGCTAGTCGAAGAAGAGCGCGCGTTGTTGCTGGGTATCACGAACAAGATCTTTAGCGTCGAACTGCTGTTGGAGTCGGTGGAGATGGAACGAGCTGCTACTGACTTTAAGAACTGCTTCCAGAAGTTCCGAGACGACAAAGATGTGTGGAACGCGCTTGATCCCGAGACCCAGATCACACTGTCCCTGCCGGAGCGCTTGATGAAGAACATGAGTGGCTTTTATGAGCTATTTAATGCGAAAATGGACAACGAGCTACAGGATTTGCTCACACGCATCGTGACGACACCTGCAAATGATCTTCTCGGTAGCTATGACGCCCAGCGACGAAGCATGTGGGCGTCAATTGGTCAGGGGGTCATAAACTGGCTCAAGGCGAAGACGGACGAAGCGGACATTTCGGACACATTTCGCAAGCGCATGGATCCCGTGCTCAACCAGATGAAGCACGTGTGGTGGGATGCGGTCGAGAAAGCGTTTGAAGCGATCCGCGCCACGCTCTGGAAGAAATGGGCGGCGCAGAAAGTCTCCTCGCTGCGCTCTTCCTGCGACGACGACTGCCGCAAAGCGGTCGCGAAGACGTTTGTGAATTTGCACAACCAGTGGCGGTCGAATGCCGAGCATGAGCTGAGTTTGCGCGTCGATGTGCGCATGCGACTGGGCCGAATCTACTGCGATATCAGCGAGCAAGTCTGGGAGCCACCGACCGAGCTCATGAAGGTGTTCAAGATCGATTTGGACGCGGTCGTGGGCTCGGGCATGCGCTCCCTGGGGGTGTTTCCGCTCAAGAAGAAAGCAAAGGTGCTGGATGTGTACTCGATCCAGGCGAACTCGGTGCTGGTGATTTACACGAACAATGGTGAGAGCATTGAAATTGATCGCGTGGAGTTCCCGCTCCGCCAACAGTACTCGAGCTTTAGTACTGTTCGAGGTGTAGTGACGCACGTGAGGCTCTTTGGACGGGAAGCAACGCGCTGTGATTTTCTCGCGTCCGAGCGGTTGATCGCTTTCGTCAGTGCGGATGACCATGTTGGGCTGTACAAGTTCAACGAGTCGTTTTGCTCGATAGAAGTAATTCGCAGTATCAACTTGCGGATGAAGACGTCGCTCGCGATGCCGCTGACTGACATGCTGTTGCTGGAGAATGGGATCTTTATGCGTGATCAAACGTGCGCGGCACAGACGATCAACATGCGCAGCCAGCAGACGTCGCGAAAGACGAGCCAATTGAATCGTGAGAGTAGTGACAACGCTGCTGCTGTATGGAGCAGTCCGGCATTCCCGTTGGCCGATGGGCTTGTCGTCGCGTGTCTGTCGTTGGCAGAGGATGGTGAAATGGGAGCGTTCTGTGGCGAGATTTCCGCCATCTCGAGCGAAGACCATCGGGAGATTCCCGTCAAGATGACCGAGTCGGGGGACTTGCGACTGTTGTCGAAAGAGGGCGTGTCGATGCAGTCGTTTGGCTCTTATCTGCTGGTCGCAGATCCCCTTGTGAATCAAATCCAGGTCTTCGACGCGCGCGTGACTGTGCGAAGCGATTCGTTCCGCATCCGCCACTCGGGAGGCAAGAAGGACGGTGCCCAAGGACAACGCAAAGGCAAAGGCAAGGACGCTAGCGCTACCTCTGGTGGAGGTGAAGATGCTAACAAGCCTGAGCACTGGCTGTGGGCGTTCTTCCACGTCTTCGAGAAGTTTCCAGTCGACGGTTTGCTTTGTTCGACTGGCAAGGGCTCGCTGCCTCAACGTAGTAGCATCACCATGAAGCAGCCTCTGCAAGTCAAGATTGTGTGTCCCAGCGTGGCATCGTCCAGCTCGGATGCGATCTTTGAAGACTTCCGAGTGTACTTTGAGAGCGTCATGGACCACCTGCGCAAGCTGAACAAGCCACTGGGCGACATGGATCTGACGAACGATTTGCTGATCGTTGCGTATCATGGTCCGGGAACGAAGTGCTTGGACGACGAGCTCCAAAGACTGGGCACGCGCTCGATCTCGTCGTTTCTGCAAGACGTGATCACGTTTGTGCCGATTCAGATATGTCGCGCCGAGTCCAACATGCTGACTGTGATGACGGACGGCCAGGACAAGTCAAACCACGTGGAGAGTTTGGCGCAGTCGAGACAACTGCAGTCTGCTGACATTGCACGCTCGATCCGCTTTGGGCTGCTGAGTCCACTTCTGGAGTCGTGGCGCGGTCGGTGCGTTGTCGTGACGTCGATGGGCAAGCAGTCAACTGGAAAGAGCTACTTCTTAAACCACTTGACGGGCTCGTCGTTTGCGATCGCTGGTGCCCGCTGCACAGACGGAGCGTGGATGACAGTGCGCGTGCTTCCAGACGATGTGTTGCTCGTGGTGCTAGACTTTGAAGGCTTGGGATCGTTTGAGCGCACGGAGCAAGAAGATGTATTCCTGTCGGTGCTCAACGCGGCGATCTCGATGTTCACGATCTTCCGCATGGAGATGCGCTTTGACAAGGAGATTGATGAGCTCTTCACCAAGTTCCAGAAGGGCATCCAACTGATCAAGCACGATTCACGGCTGTTCCGTGGGATCCTGTACATGGGTGTGAAGGACGTGAACCCGAACGACCAAGATGGCGTGGTCGATGAGTTTGTGGCCAAGTTTGAGAAGCTCGTGAAGACGAACAAGGAGCACAATTTTTTGTGCGATATGTACCAGGGTCAGCTTGAGATCAACTGCTCGCCACCACTAGGCACGGCTGGCTACTACCACTCGCTGGAGAATGCGCAGGAATTCATCACGAGCCAACTCTGTGGAGACGCAACTATGGGGTTCCCAAGTGGAAAGGCGTTCTTGGACTGCATTCGGCTCGTGCTCGCGAAGATTTCGATCTTGGACTGGACGTCGCTCGACGACAGCAACCAGAAGCTGCAGCTCTCGGAGGTGCGCTGCAAGTTGCCAGGTTTGATGCGAACAGGCTGTCTGATCCCGAACGATCACGTGAGTGACCCGAAGCCCGTGGACGAGTACCTGAAGGACGACATTTTGCAGCACGCAAGCGAGATCACAGTGGCGAGGATGTCCCGCGAGTTTCCCGAGATGGCGGTCAAGTGGGAGGCGTTGGGTTGTGTCGTGAGCCTGGACTTGATTCGCGATCGTGACTTTGATTTGGGCGTGGACTGCACGAAAGCGGCTGCTGGTGATACGGACGAGAGTCTGCGGGCGATTCGCGAGTCGATCTTGCGCCTGTTTGAATTGTTTTTGAAGCGGTCGCAAACGCCGATGAATGGGAAGCTGAGCGTCAAAATACAGACGTCGTTTGATGCGTTCCTGTTGTACGTTGTACGTCGCCGTAAGCTGCGCATCATGTCGTGGGTCAAGTCGCTCCTGGGCGAGCAGCTACCGAACGATTGGCTAAGTATCGAGTCGCAGTTCCTTGGTCGCTTTCAGTTGCTGTTCAACCGGTGCTCGTACACTTGTGCGCGCTGTCAGCTTGGATGCATGCATTCTGCGGCACACACAGTCTCAATGGACCACGACTGTGGGATGAACCACAACTGCCAGGGTCGTTGCGAGTACTGTGAAGCTACTGGTGGAAGTGGCAAGACACCGCTGTGCGCCAAGTCTGCTGGCCACGAGGGCAAGTGCGAATGCGCAGATGGTGACCACACATGCGGCGCAGTGTGCTGCATGGTGCGGGCTGTAAACTGCGGGCTTCGCTGCGTGGAGACGATTGGACACGAAGGGATGCACCACTGCTCGGTGGAGATTCACCGCTGCGGCGTGTCGTGCTCGGCAAAGAACTGTCCGGGAGTGTGCATTTTGAGCATTGCAACGCCGCATACGGCGCACAAGTGCGAGCAGCCAATGTGCATTGAAAAGTGCTCGATGGATGGCTGCGAGAAGCTCTGCGGCCACAAGGACCATTTCCACGGGCAGACAGATGTCGCAGTGACGTACTCTGTGGAGAACGCGTATTTGTCGTCGTCGCTTTTTGGAAAGGGCGAGAACCTGTTTGATGCTGAGTCGCAGACGCCTACGATCCATATGTGCTCGGACGCGCACACGTGCCACGCGCTCTGCGGCGAGAAGGGCAACTGCTACGTCGAGGTGTTCCACAAGGAGTCGGTCAAGACGTTTGTCGGCGCGCGCGGCAAGTTCAAATACAAGTTCCAGGAGATGAATGGCTTTCGCAAGAAGTGCGCGACGGCGCTCGCCCCCGGTCAGCAGACCCACTCGGGTGCGCACACGTGCGTCTGCGTCTCTGTTGCTGGTGCTGAACACGAAGACGATGATGGTGATGCTGACGAGTGTGAAGAACATGAAGATACCGCAGTCGATTCGGAGGAAGAGGAGACCAAGGAGAGCGAGGACATGGCAACCCAACGAGACCGCGTGTTGCACTATTGCGAGGCGCGTTGTCCGTGCTGTAGTTATTTTTGCAAGAAGGAGTACGGCCACTTTGGCATGCACGATACCTCACATGGCAACATGCGCAACACATACTTCCTCGCGGACACGGGCGACATTGACATCGAGGAGCGCAAGTACAAGGCAGGCGAATCAGGCAACGCCGAGATGTGCAACTTGTACTGCTCGAAAATGGGGCGTGCGCACGTCCATTATCTGGAGTGTGAGCAGAACAGCGCGGCGAAGTGCGTCTACGTAGGCGACAGCAAGGACCAACGCCGCCACTGCACGCGCGCTCTGAAGCCCAAGCCTGAGCGCGAAGTCGACGAGTTGCTCCACGACCAATTCTGGAAGACACTCGGCTGGGACGACCCGTGTACGTCGGCCGATGAACGCGAGAAGTTTGCCAAATGTGCGTACGAGTGCGATGCGCCAGAGCACAGCGAGAAGAAGTCGTTTTGCGTGCTGCCGGCGTGGCACAAGTCCAAGAAGAAGCCCGCGCAGACGGACGGATTTTCGTACACGAGTGGCCACAAGTTTGAGTGCTCGCACCAGATCGACAGCGGCAAGATGCATCATGTGTTTGTGCTTGACTGCTCAGGTTCGATGTGCGGCTGGCCGTGGGACCAGCTCGTGGCGGCGTACCGCGAGTACCTGCACAATCGCGTCGGCGAAGGCGCGTCGCTCGACTTGGTCTCGGTCGTGACGTTTGACAACTATGGCAAGATCGAGTATGAGGCGCAGAATATCACGACGATGCTGGCAGCGCAAGTCTCGTACCGCGGCGGCGGCACGACGTACTCAGCGGGCTTGCGTGCTGCGAACGAAGTGCTCTCGCGCACCAGTTTTGAGGCGTACAAGCCTGTGATTGTGTTCTTCTCGGACGGCCAGCCGTGCGACCCCGCGGCGGGCGAAGAGATCGCTGCGCATATCAACGAGAGCTACGCGAAGTACGGTTTGGAGGCTTTCTCTGTCGGCTACGGTACGGTAAACCTGAACATCTTGCAGCGCGTCGCCGAGAAGCTGGGCGGGTCGTACCACGAAGTGCTGCTGGGCAACGAGCTCAAGGCCACATTCCACACGATCTCAGCATCACTGGGCACGCGCGCCGGCCTCGCGCTCACGAAGCCGCTGCACGAGTGCACGTGTCCGATCTGCCAGCGCGACATGGCGGCAGAGGAAGTGGTGAAGCTGCGTCCATGCCGCCACGCGCTGCACAAGTCGTGCAAGAAGGAGCTGGTCGAGTCGCTGAAGCGCAATGGCGACCCAATCGTGTGCCCGATATGCCGCAAGCAGGTGGACGCGTGAGTGCCTATGTGTGTGCGTGTGTGTGTGTGTGTGTGTGTGTGTGTGTGTGCGTGTGCGTGTGAGGGAACGAGCGGCGGCTTGGGAAGAGACGAGAAGGTGGCGCACGTGTAGAGTCGAGTGGCGTCTGGAACATATCGTTTGCTGTGTATGTGAAGCATCTGCACGTGGTGCGGTGAAGATAGCGAGAGTGTTTGAGAAGGTGATGATCAATGAAACGAAACACGCTCTTTGCGCTCATCTAATACGCAACTTGCTTTGGTCTTGAATATGTGAGTGTGAGTTTGCCGAGTTAGATTGTTGTTCAATCTTCGCCCAGCAATTGTGAAATGGAGAGATTAAAGCAATCCAAATGGAATTCTTGTCTGTAGTTTGAAGCAAATCGTAGATCCCAAGGCTCAAGTAGGCGGCGCGAATTTGCGCTTGTGCTACATGCTCTTGCAGCTTTGTACTCTCACTCACCAAACCGCACGTCGTGGGGTGCTAAGACACGAGAACCAGGTCGCGGATCCCCTTCGCTGCTTAGGTTTCCTCAGGAGTGAGAGGTGCGTGCAACAAGCGTGGACTTGGCATTTATACCCCTGCACGCAAGCACGCTTCTGTACAAAGCCGCCGATAACCAAAGTGTAAGCCCTGGAGGAAACAACAGGAGGTACAGAAATGCGAAGACGGCGTTGGTCCAGCGTGTACCTACAAAAGACGGGACCACAATCAAATCATTTCCGCAAACTGTAATCAAACCATTTGTGCTCCATTCAAAGGGGAAGACGGGCAAGCACAACAGCAACAACCCAATCGAGCTCTCACACTGGCGAGACAGGAACTCTCTCTCCGCCCGTCGATCTACGAGATGTGGTTCGACCCCAAGTCCTGGCGAGTGTTTCTGGTCAGAATGCTCTTGAAAGCTGTGAAGAAGGTGGTCTTCGCGGTTGAGTTGGGCAAGTTTCGACCAGTCATCCCGCTGCGAGCTGACTAAGCAGATCTCGGTGCCTATCAAACTAAACCCTTGTTCATTACTCTTCGATCAGGGGACATCGAAGAACATGGAGAGCGCACTTTAGTGATGCAGAGAGAAAGGGGTGTCGCTCTTTGGTGCGCTCGCTGCGGCCGTGGTCGTCGCGTTCTACATCACCTGCGATGACGAGAAGTGCGACGCGTCGCCATGCTTCAAGTTGGGCTTTGAAGTCGTCGCCAACATGCGCGATCGCGTGGCCACGCCAGCACCGGAGATCCAAGTTGGCAAGTACATGCACTCGAATGAACTCGCGAGCTTTTCTAGGAAGGGGGTCAATATGCACGCGGTGAAATTCTGGGAGCTTGCGGGCCGATCCAAAGAGGAGGTGGACACGAGCTTTCGAGGTGTGCTCAGACCACTGCGTTTCCTGTTTGTGGACGACAACATCACCTCGAACCTGATGCAAAAGTCGTTAGATGCAATTCGCATGCGCCACTCGCTCTCGGCAGACGTCATCATCTTCAACATTGGCAGATACAGATATTCGACCACACACGTAATCCAGACCACTGGGTTGACAGCAGTACCGTCGCCTCAGCTTCAGGATCTAGTAATCGAATTGGTGCACGTGGGCGGCTCTTTCCCACACACTGACAGCGCAGTGACACTCTACATCACATCGGTAGACGCCATGAGCTTCGGAATGATGTACAAGTACGAGGACGCGCGCGGCAGGAGGTTGTTCAAAGCCTTAATCGAGGGCACTGAGCGCAACCAGAGCAGTATCGTCAATCCAGCAATCAGCAGAGTGACCGAAAGCAAGAGCTC
>JALBZB010001330.1:0-10608 GCA_038050625.1 Pythium sp. MPC-2022a
CGAAGAAGTACCGGGACTACGTACAGGAACGCAAGCAGGAGGTGATCGATGGCAAGCGCGTCTTCAAATGGGAGGCGGAGCTGAGCGTTTACAACAGAAAGACGACAAACTTCGAGCGCTTCAAAGCCTACATAGAGAAAAAGAACGAGGTGAACAGGCGTCTGAGCTTCGTGTACAACCAGTACATCTTCCGGAAGCTGAAGCTGGGCGATTACATGCGTCGCCAGATAACAGAAGCTCGTCTCCAGAAGCGGTTCGAGAAGCTGTTTGGAAGCGGAGCAGAAACGATAGTCGCGATCGGGGATTGGGACCAGAGGCAGCACCGCAGGTTCACGAAGCCCGTCAAGGGCAAAGGCTTCAGGACGATGTTTCGAAAGGCGGGCTACGACGTGTACCTGGTCGATGAGTTCCGCACCAGTTGTAGGTGCAGCGCGTGCGAACAGGGCGAGTGAACGACGTTCCGGGTCTGCAAGAACCCTCGAGGGTACAGGAGCGGCAGCATTTTGCGTCACGGGCTGGTCAGGTGTACGACTTGTTCCAGGCTATGGAACCGAGATACGAACGTCGCGTCGAACATCTGGAAGGTGATGACAAGCGCGATCCGAGGCGAGGGTCGCCTCGCGTACCTTCGAAGGAAGGGCCAGAGACCCAATCAGTGGTGTTACATTGGCAGGGAACGAACGTTTCAGGTGTTTTTCGACGCCTCCACCCAATCATGGTTTGACCTAATAAACGGGTCGAATTACTGTCTGAGCTGTGTGTGTGTGACGAGCGTGGAGCGCTCTACAGTGCAGTATGGAACGTATAGTGGGTCACACCGTTTGAAAGGACGCGGTCCCAAATGGATTTGCTGATTGATCCATCGCAGGAGAGTAGGTCCATCGCATGAGAGTGAGCAAGAGCGCGAATGAAGACCTGGCGACGGCAGTCGCAGTCACCGCACCTGCAGGGATGAGCCGCCGTATCGCTGCCTATGGCGTGTCCGTCATACTGCTTGCTCTGCTCTGCATCGCGACACTCATCCGCCTCGAGTCCTCGCTCGGCGCCGAGCCATTCAGGTACTTCCAGCCCGGAGACACGGCTCGCGGGAGCGTAGGCACTCTGGGCGTAATCCAGAGGCATGAACTACAGCAAGTTAACATGCTTCGAGGCAACAACAAAATCACCAAGCTAAGTGCTTCTCAGAGTCGCGAATACATTGACGATGAGCTGATGATGCCGTGGCTCATCGCACGCATCAAGAAACAAGGGAAGAGCGACTGGTTGTCCCCAATGCACGTGCACTTGCTCTGGATTGGAGACCTCAAGAAAGCCCCGAAAGCCCGACTCAAGTACCCAGAGATGGGCTACACACTCAAGGTGCACACGAGCGCCGAAGAGATCCTCGACGGGTTTCATCCGTATGTGCTCCAAGCGTACCGTCAAGCGGTCCCTGCGGTAGTCGGGTACGACTTTCTCAAGCTCGCGATGCTCTACAAATACGGCGGGCTCTCGGTAGACGCGGACACGTCGCCCACGCTCCCAGCGTCGCAGCTCGAGTTCCCAGAGGACTGCGACATCGTGCTCGGCAAAGAGCGGCACCTGCACTACTTTGAGAAGCCCAAGTACCGTGAATCCGGACCAAACACGTACGGGTACAGCCGTCCATTCCAGGTGCTGAACTGGGCGATGGCAGCGTCCAGGCCGCGCAACCCACACGTCAAATGGATGCTCAAGACGGCGATGATGCACTTCTTTGGGCTGCGCGACATGGAGCGGACTTTCATTCAAGATGTCGCCGGCTCGGGACTCATCACCGACTACGTCGCGCTGCTACACGAGAAAGAGGGCCGGCACTTTGCGGACGTGTACGAGGCGAAAGAGTACATCCCTGTGGAAGGCGTTTGCGTGTCGGACAACTATTTCAAGGGCAAGTGGATTCACCATTCGTCGCTCGGGAGCTGGAAGACGAATGGCGGAGAGGGAGGAGTGCAGTAGACATTCACTTGAGAGATAGAAAACCAATTAGATTTGAGAAATCAGGAGTGCGATGCACTTGCATTTTTGGCATGTGACCCCAATGGGAAAGACAGCGTGGGAAGATCTTGACCAACACAGCTCGTTCTGCTCGACAGCAACTGAGAGCGAGTATGTCACTGGGGTCTTCTCAGTTCTTTTAAAGAGGAGTCACTCGACGCCTGGCAGACTCGCTGATCACATGGCGCTCTTATGCGAATCTGCTTCATCCAATCGAGGCTCGCTTAGACTTGTTGAGAAACCACGTGGTGAGGGAGCAGCTTCTGTTATTAAATCACAACTGTAGTCGGTAGTCGAATTGTGGAACTTGACGTCCTGATCCGGGACTGGGGCCAACTTGAATGACCTGAAGCTGAAGCTGCTGGGTTCGTTGGTGTTCTTGGACTTTCCATCTGACCCGACTCGATTGCGCCAATCAACGCACTCGTTGTCGTTCATCATCGAAAGAATACACCAACCAAATGCGACTGGAGGTGACTTATTTTTGACCTGGCTGGGTGATGGTGGTCACATGACTGACTATCTTCCACACAACCAGGGTTCACCACACGGCCTTGGATGCTTGCGATCATTCCTTGGACTGTGTGTGTGGTACACTCAACCTGTCTTCTTTCTTTCTTTCTTTCCACCCTCAACGCCCTGGCCAGCCCTTTTCTTCTTCTTCATCCTCAAAAGGACCTCGTCTGTTGCATTTCGTTCCGCACAAATCGCACTCGCACGGAATCCGTTTCAGCCCTTGTCAGTCGTCGCACCCGCTCACTCGTCCTTCGTAACAAACCTTGCCGCCCGCCCTCTCGACCCACGCTGAACCCCCAATCTTCTCTTGCCGCACCCAGCATCGCGAGTATCGAAAGCAGAGCAGCGAACGAATCAAACCGACTCCAAGCTCACGCCACTGCTGCTGTTGTGGCTGTTGTTGACACGCCGCAGAAAGCTCGAGTTGGCAGTCTCTCCTCTTCGCTGTATCTTGTGTAATCCAGAACCACGACGGCGCCAAATCCAGATCCGTTCGCTCCTCGCGTGAGCTCAGACACGATAGACTCTCTCTCAAGCAGCTCCGCTCCGGACTCTGAAGCCGATTCGTTCATCCACCTCCCGCCGGCGACGCGGTCGCATACTCCACAGAGATCAGCGTGCTCCTCTGATCTGCATCTCCCGCAAACTGTGATCGACGAAGAGCTCGACCTGGCGACAAAAACACCCCACGAGAGCACGGTGCTTCCCCCACTCGTGTTTCTGGACGACAAAAAGAAGACCAAGGTCCAGTGGGAGGCGGTTCCCAGGATGCAGGACGAGGTACCGGCGCCACTGGTCTCCTCTGCGCGGCTGCTGACGTCACCGGGGAGCGTGAGGTCGATGTACCAGAAGAAATCGAGTCTCAACGAGTTCCATTCGTCCACACCCGCGCTTGTAACCACGATCAGCGCAGAAGGTGACGACCAAACTGCTGGGATCGGCATCCTGTCGTCGCCGCGCTTGATTCGCCAGAAGACTTTTGTGCCCGGAGCGCGTCGAGCCACTGTGTTGGTGAATGGCGTCAGCCACCACGCGCTTGAGCGCCTCGGCGTGAACGCAGACATCCTCAAGAAGGAAAAAGGCATGAAGAAGCTCGGCATCTGCGACGTCGACATCGAGCGCAGTGAAGAACTGCGACGCTACACGGGCATTGTCACGAAGAAAATGGGCAGGAACAAGGCTGAGCTTGTTTTCGGGTTCACGGACGAGCAGCTGCAGCGTGACAAAGCGATCAAGCGACTCGGGACGTCGGAGCAGGAGATCTTTGACGATTACTGCCGAAGAGTCTCGATGCTGGGTACCCACGAGCGACCGATGACTTCATTTTAAGATCTGCTTTCTTAAAGAAAGAGCAAGGCAAGAGCGCTTCCCTCCCTCTCAACACTCACCAGACACGATAGTTAGCCTGTATGAGGAGCCTCCAACCACCACGACGAATACAAACGCAATATCTATATCACTCGACCGCGAACCTGGCTCTTGACTCTCTGTTTTCTCACTCTCTGAAAATGGAAGAAGACCCAGCTAAAGTGAGGAAAACAAAATCAAAGTTACGAAAGACACATTTCTTACCCTCGAGTGATTTACATGAACTTGTACCCGCTCTTGTCTTTCTCCAGCTGATCGAGTCTGCTGCCGAGCGTCATCGCCATGTTCATGCCCATGACGTCGCCTCCGCTCGCGCTACCATTACTATTCATGCTGCCTCCGCCACCGCCGATGTTGTTGCTCGACATGTTGTTCATGTTGCTCGACACAGAAGACGATAGCTTCGACTGATACCCGAGCGTTGCTGCACGCGATGGGGGGAGCATTCGGAAAGACGGAGTCGAAGACAACGCTGCCCCTGGGGGTTGCTGGAGTGGAGTTCCTGCGATTGAGCCGTGCTTTGTTCCTGTACGCTTAGACGAACTGCTATCAGGGTGGTGGTGGTGCTTCTTCGTGTGACCAGAGCTTGTCCCAACCGTTCGCTGAGCCGCCACCGCTACCGCAGCTTCCGCCGCCGCGGCAGCAGCGATTGCTGCTTCCTGCTGTTGCTGTGCGATGACCTCGTTCTGCTTGTTGTTTAGCATCACCGGAAGGTCCAAATGTTGGCACTGGCAGTCGCAATCAGTGACAGGGCAAACGGTGTGCGTCTTGAACCAGTCCGCTAGGTGGTGAGCATGACCACCATGCTTACACGATTGGCACCACGTGAACCACTCAACAAACGGAATACTGGAGAGCTGAGCTAGGTTCTCGTTGTCTACTTTGCTGCCGGACGGTTCTTCGATCACCATTCCACTCTCGATAGCACTGCCGACAGCATTGCTCACAGCATCCGACATAAGCTTCGAGCGACGGTGCGCCAACTCAAAGTATGGGTTCAGCGATCCAAACGGCAGCAGACAAAGCGCGCACTGAGGAAGCGGTTTTCGGCACGACGGACAGCACGTGAGCTTTGGCTTTGCGCGATTTAGCCACGAAGAGTGCGATCCACCCTGTCTCAAGAGATTCGAGAGCGACAGCGACGCATTGCAGAAGTTGCAGCGAACGTAGAGCTGTGGAGGAACCGACAACGACGATGGAGCCAACAACTCTGCTTGGAGCTCTTTCGCATCGGGATCTTGAGCGAAATTTGAGAACCCATTCAGCACATCGTCCAGTCGAGATCGCCCAACATCGAAGCGTGCTCGCTCGTGGAAAAGCTGCCATTGGTTCAGGAGATCTTGGTAAATCACAATCCAGTTACCGAGCGGTTGGTTCTGGCTGACAAACGACGATGGAAGACGAGCTGCCAGGAGCGCCAGTGTCTGAATATCACCCGTTGCGTCTAAGTACGTTTGCAGGATGCGAATGCCTGTAGGATTCAATCCGGTCAGAATCAACCCGTCCAGACGTCCAAACTGCTCGCAGTCTTCTTCATGTTGCGTGATGAACGCACGGAGGTCTTCCGCTGGGAGGTAGCGACACGCAAACGCGATTCTGTCGCTCAACGGCAGTGTGGTGTCATTCAGGATCGCAGAGTACACTCCAGTCGTTGACGCCCTCGTTTCAGTGAGTACCGAAAGACCGTCGACGCTTCCCCACGATCGACGGGTGTTGTTTCCTGTGCGCCTTGGTTGCGCTGGAGGCTGTCGCGCCGTGCTCAGACTCATATTCGTATTCGAGGCAGTGCTGGCGACACACAAGAACGAGAGAAGCGCGTGTAGATACCGCGGATTGCTCTGCGAGACGATCTCATCACGTTTCAGTAGCTGCAGGCACATTGTCGCCCACAATGACTGCCCGCCGACGTTCATCGTCGAAGAAGAGTAACCAGCGACCGCCATGGCCACAAGCTGCAAGACATCAGCAGAGTGCGGCGTCAAAGCTTGTCCATTCA
Source organism: Pythium sp. MPC-2022a (assembly GCA_038050625.1). Lineage (NCBI taxonomy): Eukaryota > Oomycota > Peronosporomycetes > Pythiales > Pythiaceae > Pythium > Pythium sp. MPC-2022a. The sequence goes on from JALBZB010001330.1 coordinate 5,897, forward strand.
CGTTTTGCAACTGGCTCAACCAGATTGCTCCTTTCTGCAACAGTGACACCGCCGCATTCAAGTCGCCGTGGAACACTGCGAGCGCAGCGGCGCGCGTGAAGTTTCCTTCACTCTCGCACTTCATGAGGATATTACGCAGCTCATGGCGACCACTTTCATCGTCCGAGCGATTGCCAAACCCGTTGCTCTCTTCAAATTGCTTCTGCGACGCCCACGCTCCCGAGTTGCTTCGATGCAGAGGAATATTCGGTCTGCCTGGACCGCCAAGTCCATTACCATTATCGGGGAGCAAAAGCGACACCTGCGCCGAAGAAGTACCGCGGAGGCTCGCTTGTCCGTTGTCAGGATCCCAGTTGCACGCCAAACTCGCGAGTCGTCTGCCGAGACCTTCGTAGACTTGGCAGTTCAGCACCGGATCTGTTTTCGTGACTGAAGTGATATTGGCCATCGAGGCGTCTGCGGACGTGGCATTGAGCGACGCCTCCACAGAACTTGCAGTCGGCGAATCTCCGGAAACAGAAAGAAGGTTCTTGATCCCGACAACCACCAGCACATTTGCATTGAATGGCCACCCTCGCAACGGACCAGGAGCGATCGCACTCACGGGGTTAACACCTGCCACTACTGGTCCTCCGGCTGCTAATGCGTGCGCGTGAGAGACGCGGTTCGCTCGAATCCGACGAAGAACTTCCACTTGATCAACCCACGACCATAGGTTGCGCAGTTGTCGGTGGCGCGGAGATGGTCCGTTGAAGAGCTTCAAGCTCTTCGATAGATCAACTGAGTACCCCTGTTTCGCCAGTTTGTACATTTCATTCGATATATCGTCGTCGCCAAACACGTTGCTGCGTTCCGTTTCAAGTGATTGGCGCGCTGCTGCAGCTGTCCCCTGTCCAGAGGTTTGCGTCGATCCGCCAAAGAGCAACTTGCCGCAGCTGAACGCAACGGATCCGTGCGACGACACCGAAATCGGCATCGAGTCGTGCACAGAGATGTCTTCAATCTCGCCATTTAACGAAACAGTCAGCAGGCGGTTCGGGAAAGCCGCTGCGTTGATGTTCTTGAGTGCGTTCGCGTTCGCGACACCGCTCGAGTCACGGGACGAGCGCTGCGGAAGTGGTACCGTGGGCACGTGCTGCCACGAGAACGACGCGAGTGGGTCCGACGTGTAGCGGCGGCGGAACGGCTTCTTGAGCAGCGTCGACCCATCGCTCTCCTGCTTGGTCACGTCCCAGAGCGAGATCCATTTCTCTTCCGACGACGTCGTCACCAAGATGCCAGGTTTCGACGGGCACCAAGACACTTGCGCCAGCGTTTTGCTCGTTTGGTGCAATGACAGGACTGGACCCGAAGACGAGTCCAAGCGCCGGATGTCCCAAACTTTCACGGCTTCTTGCGGGCCGTCCGTGTAGGTTGCAAGCATGTGCGGTCGATGCTGATCAAACACAACGCCGAGCACTGCCTTGTTGTGCGCGACCACGCTCAGTGGAGACGCCAAAGAGCCCTTTGTGCGCAAGTCGTACACGCGGAGCCACTTGAAGCCCGTCCCGGTTGCCAAGCACATGGGCTGCGACGGCACCCACGAAAGCGCGACCGTAGCCTCTGAATTAGACAGCTCGTGCACCGGCTTGTCGTTCTCACGTGTAAAGCCGCGCGCACCGCTGCCACTGCCACCTCCGCTCGAGATGTTGCTGCTCGTGATCGGGTTCTTCCGTGACGAGTTTCCCCCGCCCATCATCATCGAGCCGCTGATCACGTCCATGCCATCAGCGTCATTCATCATCACATCCATACCGGCATTGCCGCCGACGCTACCCGAGATCGTCGATGACGACGCACCGCTGGACGTGTTCAAGTCCCACACCAGCGTACAGAAATCCGAGCGCACTTTCTCAAAGCCTGCAGCGAGCTGGTTCGGCAGCGCCTTGTTCCACGCGACAGCGTTGCACGGACGACTGTATTTGGGCACAAACTCGCGCACCGCACGTGCGCGCGCGTCCTGGAAATCGCTAAGCACGACTTTGCCCGAGCCCATGCCCGCGGCGATCAGCAGAGGCTTGTTCTCGAACGGGTTCCACTCCATGCACTTGAGCTGCGTGATCTGCGCGTTGATCTTCACGAGCCGAAACGAGCGCTTGCGCTGCGTGGTTAGCGCGCCACTGTCAGCATCTGCTGCCACTGCTGCTGTGGAAAGTGAAGACGAGGACGATGAAGTTGAGGCTGCGGCTGCTGCGGTCGTCGTGGTTTCAAACAAGCGCAAGTTGTCCGCGCCGACGGCGAAGAGAGACGTGTCGTGCGGAGACCACTCCACGACCATCTTTTGCTTGCTGCTCATCGCGGCCTCCTGAGCACAGCGAGCGTACTCACGCACACGCACGAAGAGAGGGGATGCGGGCGACCTGCTCACCGCTCACGTTGAGCGCCTTTATTACTATGTAGTAGTATCGGTTTGTGGAGGAGATCGCGGACATCCGCATTCTATTAAAAACGCCTGGGCCACGTTCCGAAGCATTTCACGGCTACATTTGGTCAGCCGACTTTAACAGAGCGGGTTCGCACAAAACCGACGTTAATAGGGAATTACGTGCTTGGCTTTTTGCTTTGACACACGTCACTTTGAAAATGGCAACAACGAAGCAGGACACCTTCGTGGCGACGGCGCAGACGCTCGGGCTCTCGCAACTGGTGCCGGACGCACTGGAGGACTCGCACGTCGCCGCTTACTCACTCCTATTGGTCGCGCCCATTTGCGCACTCGCATCGCAGCTGCTGGTCCGCCGCGGGAAAGCCACGACGTACTCGCAAGTGCTGCTGGTCTCGTTCCTCGTGCCGGCGCTTTTGATCGGCGTGCCTGCTGTAAGTTTTAAGGCTACGTATTTGATGAGATATCGCGGATCTTGCGTGGACATATACTCATATATTAACGGATGCGAATGCGTGCGTGTGTTTTATTTACGTCCATGCAGTGGTACAATTGGCAACATGGAGATTGGAGCGTCTACCGCTTGCTGAATGTACGTGGGTAGCGTCACGTTCGTGGTTTTGCGCGCTTGTCTTCAATACGTCTCCTAAATGCGCTTTTCATTACTGGTATTGCAGATGCAGCGCACGGAGACTCGCTACGCTTGGGCTCAGAAATACGCGTTCCTGCGCAACTTGTACCAGAAAGGCGAGATGCCAGCGCACGTGTGGCATGAAGTGGACGCCGCTTATGATGTACGCGTGTGATTGCAGATTTACGACCATTCGTCTGTGCCATGCATCGGTTGAACATGGACACTTATTGACTGTTGCATGACCTCTGCTTGCAACAGAACATCTACGACGAGACGCGCCGCATGCTGTACGATTTCTGGGGTCCCGGGGCGTCCAAGATGTCGATCGCCGAGACGCAGTTCAACGTCGGTCTCTTCTACGTTCTCTGGTCCGGCATCCTGTACGCGCTCACGACCCCGACCCGGACTCGCGACGCAAGCAAGTGGGTCTACACTGGCTTCGTGATGGTAAGTGCAAAAAATTTCCTCCCATCTTGTCATACTCAACGAGTATGGATATGGACCATCGGACTTGTCATTTACGTACGTGGTACGTTGCTGTGTGTCTGTAGCTGTTCTGCTTTGAAATCGCGGCCAAGTTCATTCGCTACGAGCCGCCATTCGGCGCATTCTTCACAACGACAACACCACGCGAGTTTGTCATGTGGGGCCACCGGCTGTTCCCGGTCTTTGCGTTTACTGCGGTGTTTGTGAAGAAAGCGCTCTTCGTGGACATGGAGAAGCACCGGAAACTCCAGCTGCAGCACATGCTCCAGCAAAATGAAGTATGCTCGCAGTTCTCAAGCTCCTCTCAAATGCGTGGTGGGTTCTAACTTTGTTTGCTGCGTTGGACGGTGTAATTTGTACAGCTCACAAAGGTCGAACTTGAAGAGCTCGAGCGCAATCTGTTGCACGAGGATGAAATTGAGGAGGAAGAGTAGAGTATGCGCGTGTGCGTGCGAGACGTCTTTACAATGAACGACGCGGATAGCGGCAGGGTATCTCATGCTGGGAATGGAACATTGTGATCCGCGTTCAGAGCACACAAATCCTTTTGTACACGAACATTGTTCATTCAGAGTATGAAACATAAATGAGCGTCGAGAACCTGCGCTGCGTGTACTTTGGTGTTCAGTGAACCTGCGTTTGGCGCGTTGCTGATGAGCTGGCGCGTCTGGACCGTCACGCAGTGGCTGTCGTTCGGTGCGTGTCGTTGGTGGTGTACCCATCCCAACGAAGAAAGGAAATATGCACCCATTCGTACCCAAGACCGTATTCCTTCAACATCAGTTTTCAAACCTTGTTTGCTGGTGATATGCTGTGGACAGCGTCTATCTCCGCCGATGTAATCCTCCAACTCTCAACCAACTCGCCTTTATTTTTGGAGTAATTTTCCACAGCACGATCGATGTGGCGTGATTTTTGGAGGAATACAAATTCCATACAATGGTGGCAGGAAATATAAGACTACAGTCACACCTCCCATTAGTGCGCACGAAAAAATGGACTTTTTGTTACCAAAACAAACAGATAATCAAAATTAAAATGATTAAGAAATGCAAGTAAAATGAGTGCGTATAAAATCTAAGCTGAAAGCCGAATACAAAGAGGTGACATCCGCGTCTTCTCCATGCTCTCAACGAGCTCATAGAAGCCTTCATCAAGGATGCCAGTGTG
>JALBZB010001331.1:0-10594 GCA_038050625.1 Pythium sp. MPC-2022a
TCGCTCTCCCATGCCTCGCCAGTAGTCCGTGTCAGCCTTCAGGACGCGCCAGATCGGGATCAGGTTCAAGGCGATCCATGCTAGCAGTACATAGAGCACGTAGTTGCTCTGTTCTTGAGTCGCTGGATTGGTGATCATCGTCATGTGAATAACTGTGAGCACGTATCGGACAATGTTGAAGGCAGCAAGCTCGCGCAAGGTCCGCTTTGACGCTCGATTCGGGGGCCAGTTGAACACGCAGATGTCGATCAGCAGCACGATGGCGCGCAGGACGTGCAGCCACTTGAGGTACGTGAGCTGGTTGGCCGGGTTGCCGTACTTCGTGACGTACCAAATGTACGGGATGGTGTACCCTGACAGCAAGGTTGCGATTACCGCCGCGCGGCGAAGCGCTGGGATGGAGACGCTCTTCTGGAGCATGAAGACCAGGAGAAGCACGAAGCCAAATTGTTGGGCACAGTACAGCGTCTCGAAGATGATGGGAGGTGCAGACTTGTCGTAGAAACCTGTCGCCAGCGTTATCGCCATGAACGCCATGGAGATTCCGTTAAAGATGCTCAGCACCACGAGCAGCGGCTGGAAAGCTGGTAGAATGATCTTTCGCGCGGCCGCGTCGTTTCCCTTGAGCGCCGCGACGCGGTTGTAGCGCACGTGGATGATGAGCACGACGCAGAGCAGCCAGATGATCACAAAGTCGAGCAAAAAACACCATCAGCAAGCACGTGCTCGCTGCTGCTCTGTCGATCGAGCCTTCCGGAGGCCGTCCGGTGTCGCCTATCGTGTCGTTAGCTGTGGTTAAAAACGAAGAGCTCACCAAGCTGGTGATGGTGGTAGGCTGAGGCGAGATCGCAGAATTGCTGCGCAGCATGATGGTATCGCTCATCATAGCTGATGGTGGTGCTGCTCGAAATTGAAAGTGTCAGGTTGGCTGTAAGTCATGCCAGTCACACAACAGTGAAATTTGGACTTTGCATGCCAGCTAGAAAGAGGCATCTAGCGACCTGTCGCTTTAAATCTGATGGGGGTCAGCGAGTAACGTGGAATGTTACTGGCACAACCTTTCTTGAACGGCTCTTCTGGGGCGTCCAGTGCCAGAAAGGTTATCGTCAGATAGAAACGAGCTATTCAAACTGAAAATGCGTTGCTACATTCTTGCATATGGGTATGTTCGTGCAGACTACTATTCACCTACTTTAGCACTTCAACTCAATCAGCATCGCGTGAGGAACATCACCCTTGAATTCGCGTATGTGCATCAAACTCGAGAGCATTTTTCTCCACGTAGGCCCCAGCTGTGTTGAAAGATTAGCTTTTTAGACGGGAGGGGAAGAATTGACAAGAAAGCCAAAAGCTAACAGAGATTTCCCTGTTGCCGAAATTGAAGTCATTGAAGTGATATGGTTCTATAGCAGTTGGGTCAGTATTTCAGTTCCGACAACATTAATTTCACTTCAGCAGCGATCTGGACGCTCGCATTGGTTGAGAACCATTCTCACCCAATCTTTTTTCCAACGCCAATTGGATGGTGGTCTTGGGGGTCATATTATCCTCCAGTCTTGACCGTCGTGCTCCGCGTTGAAGTGGCGTGTCAACTTTCGCTGACAGCCAAATCGCGGTTTGGTATGCAAAATTGGCTGCTTCGACACCAGCATGACCCCAAACCTTCGTTCTCTGCTTTTAACTCGAAATGTGACATCAAATTTCTCCCACAGCTACTGCACCGACCGGGGCTTCAGGACTTCCACTGAAGGCAAAGATCAGGGATATAGGAACTTTGACATACCGGACCAGAGCATCGAGTCAATCTGCACACAATCGCTTGATCCAGTGCGCAAGTTTCGGATCTCAGAGTCTCGTGACCGATTTCATCATGCAAATTGTCCACCGGAAATCTAGATTTCGATTTCTCTTTCAAATAACCGACAGCTTCTTTCGGTTAAGAGTCCCTAGGATCTCAACAAAGTTCAGCTTTCCCAAGCGATCTCACCAACTTCGCCCCAACCTGCCTTCACATTCTGCCAAACTCACCTCTTCTGCTTCATGAGTGACACGCCACCGCCTTTTTGTTTGGCAGAAAAAAACCCACTTCTAACGTCACCTTCACCTTCGCCCACACCATGAACGGCATACTTGAGATGCTTCCCATTGCAATTGCGATGCATTCAGTTGCGGTGTTTGCCTTCTCAACATTCAATTCGAAGACATGTGATGGAGTTTTGATAGATCTGGATTGAGATTGTGTGGCGCTCTCACTCTGCCTTGGGAAATGGGCTGTGTTTGACTGCTCTAATATTGTTCATGAAATATGCTCTTGATTGCCAACAAATATTGTCCGTTTGACTTCAAAAGTAGTCAAACACTGCTGGAATTTGATCATTTTTACCAGTTGAAGCGAACTTCCGAGTTGATGGAACCCTCGGTATGACGAGGTCTCAGTGGCGAAATCTTACTGGCTGATGACACTCTCTGTTCACTTACTTCAACGACAGAAAGTGCTCCCTGATTTTTTTCATTTTTGATATCTCTTCACAGAATTTGTTTCTTCAGGTCAGTCGGCAAAATACGAGCCATGGAGCAAGCTGTCGTGACCGTGCCGCGCGGCATCCCGTTCCGGCTCGTCGGGCTCAAGCAGCGGGTCATTGAGAAGAAGTACGGCGTTATCTTCACGCTCGACCAGGTCAGTGGTAAAATTGTACTGACGGGTGGTGCGAATCAGATCAAAGATGCACAGGAGGAGCTGCTTGCAGTCTTCACTCGCATGGAGTCATCGTCGGCGACAGTGGCCGCGCCACGAGCGCCAGCACCAGCACCAGCAAAGTTTTCGGCTCGATCTGGTCCATCTCGCTTCTTTGCCGCGAAAGATGCGCGCGAGTACTCGTGGGAGTTTGTTGCTGCGGAGATTTCTGCCAGTGACGTGGATGCCGATACGTTTTCGCACGAACTGATCCGCCACCAGCCCCACGGCGATCATCAACCGCTACAGCAACGATCCTATCAGAAGGGGAGTCAAGAGTTTATGGACACGTTCGACAATCGCTATATCGATGCTATGGCGAACGTTGTGGACAGACGAACTGGACCCGACTTTGATGATGTGGAAGTGGACGGGAACTTTGGACGCAAGCTGTTCCAGCTCATTGACGTGGAGCCGAACCACGAATACAGTTGGGGCGAGTTGCGGGGCAAGAATCGCTACACTGCCGTCAAGAACAGCTGGTCGAACATCGTTGATCCAGAGGCGCCGGGGATGAGAGATCTAATCGCAGATCTTCGTGATCGAGCCGCTGAACTGGACATCCGAGAGCCCAAGGAGAAGCTCTCTGTGTGGATCAGAGTCGGGGGAGAAAATCAAGATGAGCGTCAAGTGAAGTACATCCGCCGGAACGGTGTGTGGGAGATGAAGAAGCTAAAGAAAACTTCAATGCCGCATACCGTCCACGATATTAGCTTCGCCAACAATGTGAGTTTGCGCATGTGGGTCTACCCAAAGCGAATTCCCATCGGCAGCGAATGGGATCTCATGACGAGCGCGATCGTGCTTCACGAAGGTGTCGACGGCGACATTTTCGGTACAAAAGTCACACTCGCGGACAGCACCGAGGAGGATCAAGCGTGTATCAAGTGGACGATGGTTAAGTCGCAGTTTGAGATCCCATTTGCAGATCTCCGCTTCAAGTTGATACAGGGAAGGAACGATGAAGTGATGCTGGAGGTGGGTCTTCCGAAGAACTCGGATGTCGAATCCACGCCAGGAGGCAAATTCGCGCTGCTGCTGAAGAGAGTCGAGGCAGTTTTTGCGAGGTATGCGGTTGGGGAAGTCGGATCAAGTTGACGAGCAAGGAGGGCAGAATACGTCCTCTCTATTTCGCGTTTTTATGATGTTGTGGCTCATTTAGCTCAATGAATGTACTTCTGAATATGAGCTAGTCGTGTGCTTACAGAGTTCGCTTAGCCACAACAAGGTTCTAAATAAGCCGTGTGAATTGGCTTTGTCCATACTGTACACATCGAATCGATCGACCGGTGTTGGAAATTAATACTAGTATCTCTGGATCGTGAAGTTGGTGTAGCTGGAGGCAGGAGGGGAGAACATGATGTCTCGCGGTGTGGTCTGAGCAACACCCAGTGGTGTTGGCATCAGGAACAAAATCCGGATGCGGAGGACTGCTTGAGCATGGGCCGGTCGAAAAAAGACGATCTGGTCTAAGCCATGGGCTTCCTTTTTTTGCGTGGCGAGTCATCTCAATCAGCTCACAGACATGAATGACTTGAATTGAATACAGATAAACCTTACAAACTTGATACTATCAATGAACATGCCTCGTATCAGATATACTAGTTCGGTCAAGTTTGCAAGGATTAATTCCTGCAAACTCATGTTGTGATTCCCTGAAGAACAACACGAGCCCGGATTCGTGAAGAACACCATTCATCAAGACACACTCACCCATCTGCACTGCCACATACATCATCACTTGGCCTTTGTGTTACCACAACCATTAATCAAACAAAATCAAACAGTTTCTACCTGATTGATGTATACAAAAGCCAAGCTAAAACCAATTATTCGCTTATGTCGTATGTGTTGATTCTGGTCAATGACCCTTTCATATTTCTGCCCCTTCATCACTGCGTTTGTTCAGTTCTAAAGTGGAGCGGATGTATTTTTCGTGGTTGCAGAAGTAATTATATGGCCATAGATGAGAGGAGCAAGGAGGGATTTAATTGAAATAATGAGTGCCTGTTTCAAATATGAATAAAAATAAGAGTACCCGACATATTTAGCAAATCCTTTTATTTCCGAGTAAAATAACTAGTGCACTCTATGTATGCATTCCCCATATTATATCATCCACTTTTTAACAGCATGAACATTGAATGTAATATTAACGGTGTCGAAAGCACATAGGCAACCGACTTGGTATCCAAGTGAGCTCAGGAATCATACCTACTTAAGGTGTAACTTTATCATCTAACGAATGTAAGGGTGGATCACCTTGAGCGTACACAGTATCACCCATTTAATCCCAACAAAATATGCCGGCATGTTTGCTGTTTTGTGCATCATTCAGCAAATGATGGTCTCATATATATGTAATTTATAGCCGGTCGCCGCAGTATATATAGATATAGAGAATAAGTTTCCCGTCAAAAATATGGTTGAATACATAATCCACGGCTGCGGTGAGATATGCCATCATTCCTTTTCAGTATGAACAGTAGTTCTGGTTGGTGGTCTTAGTAACTGCGCATCACCGAATGCACAGTCAAGCAAACGAAAAAAAGTGATCCATTTGCTAGATCTATCATTGTTCAAATTGCTGATGCGACTGAGGACTTTGAGTAGTGTCCTACACTTTGTCTTTGATGTTGAAATACTAGAGATTTGTATTACATTATCAAAAATGCCCCAGGAAGGCATCAAATATGATGTTTCGCAGGTATCAATTAAACCCCACACATTTACATAGGAACGGAGTTGGTGGGTATATTTTCTATCATTTATAGAAGGATATTACATTTATCAGGTATCATATTTGCAAGGTTTATCTATACTAGCATTTGTTAGTCCCGCGTTCAAACATTAGCTCAAAAAGCATTTGGCTTCACGAGCGAAATGATGGATGAAAGGAAAGAAAACACCTTGCCGTCATGAACTTCTGGCCAGTCGATCACCCCCAGACTCTGCGAAGGTGCCAAAACCGACTAGCCATCATCATCGTCGTCCATTAGGAGCGCCGTCGTGAGCATCATGTCCTCTGCTGTGGGCCGTCTCGCGAGCGGCTTGCGCAGGAACTTGTGCCACCCTGCGACCTTCTCGTCCACTATGCGCTGCGCTAGTCTTGGGCACACGCACGCACCAGACGCGAAAAGTTGGTCGGTGATAACTTTCTCTAGCTAATGCATCGGGGAGTACGGTTATAGACGTTGCCTCCTCCTCTTTGTACATATCTACATAGCACTCGCTTATCCGGTGAGCAGACACTTCGTTGCAGTATTGCTCACCAACGCAGCGAGCGACTCCAGTCACGTCGTAAGAACTCACCGACAACTTACGCAGGAACCGCTCGACGGCTGCCAGCAGTGTGTTTTGACTTCCGTTGAAGCCATTTGGTGTGTTGGCAAACAGTTCGCCTTCGTACTGTAGATCATAAAATAAACACACATACAAAAAATAACAACACTGATCGCGTCATCATTGTGGACTCTCAGACCTCCTAAATATGCCCCCCAAAATCTGATTCCACTCGTGTACTATGTGGGCCACATGAGTTTCCGCGACTACAGGAGTTCCACTGGCCATTGTGAGAGAGAAAGACCGAGAATCTCCATTTTCGCATTTGCGCATTACCCACCACCACCACCACCACAACAGAACCCAGAAGCTCCTTCCTCATCATCAATGGCTCTCGCAGGCAGCATCGCAGTGTTCACGCGTCAGCAGGTGTCGTCGGTCGACGCTGCGGTGGCGCAGCTCAAGAAGGCGAACGCGCTCGTGACGGACGTGGTCGTGCTCTCGGTGGCGGCCGGCGCCAGCGTCGCGCAGACCGTCGCGACCACCGCCACGGGCGAGTTCGACGGCGTGATCGCGTTCAATGAAGAGACGTCGCTGCTCTCCACGGAGCTGCACGCGCTCGCGTCGCTCGTGAAGGCCGGCGGCGCACTGCACGTGTACATCGCGGACGCCTCGGAGGATAAGAAGGTAATGAATGAATCGGCGCTGCTAAGATATGAAGACGATGATGAATACGCAATCTCATGATGAACGTGTATGTATCTGTGTTTGTGTGTAGAGCTCCATCTTGATGGCGCTGATGATCAGCGGCTTTGTCGAAGCTGCGGACTCGGACGCGACGGACGCCGTCGCGTTCTTCCCAGAGTTTGCGAACGCGCGCTGCTTCTCGTCCAAGAAACCGGCGTTCGAGTCCGGCGCTGCGCTCTCGCTCTCGCTCTCCAAAAAGACCACCACGACGACCACCACTACGACTGCGCTGCCGTTGAAGAAGTACGTGGTTTTTGCGATTGTGTGCCATATCTTCTTGCGTGTGTTGTATGGATGGATTGGGATTTCTCATTTGTATTACTGACGGGGTGAACGCATTTACACAGGTGGACTGTGCTGGCGGACGAATTTGACGAGGCCGACGACGACGAAGACATCATTGACGAAGTGAGTAGTAGTTTTGATTGAGGCTTTATCTGGTGCAATTGTTTCGGGTACATTAGAGCGAAATCGGCTGACGTATTGTCTTTTTCTCAATAATGCTGTGCGATAGGACACATTGCTGGACGACACGGACGAAGTGCTGCAGGCGGCGAAGGACGACTGCGGCCCGGGCGTCGGCGGCAAGAAGCGCGCATGCAAGAACTGCACTTGCGGGTACGTTCACCCTCGGCATATTCAGTATGATCACACCTAGTTATTGGCACTAACACTGCTATCATGCTGTGTCTGTGTATTGTGCAACAGCCGCAAGGACGAAGAAGACGAGCCGGTTGTCTCGGACAAGGAGCTCACGCAGATGGTTTCGAGCTGCGGCAACGTACGTAAACTGCTTCTTTAATGGTATTTTGTGTTGGTGGTAGTGAACTAATGAGAGAGATCTATGTGCTATTTTTTTATTACGGACAGTGCTTCAAGGGCGACGCGTTCCGATGCGGAAGCTGCCCGTTCCTAGGCAAGCCAGCGTTCAAGCCTGGTATGGAGAAGGTGTTGCTGAACCTGGACGACGCGGACGATTTCTAAATGCAAGCGGCACCGTAATGAGCCAAGAACAAGTGCCATCTCGACAATGTGCCATACGCAGAACATGACATATTAGCCCAGTAAAAGCACCACCGTAAACGAGCGACGACGTAGCCCCCATCACAAGACCCAGAAACAAGGATACGCGTGTTGTTAAACAAACGCGATGACTGGTATCATCAGCGGTGGAAGGAGTTGGCTGTAAGTGCTTGAAATTGCATATTCCAAACAATAAACCACTGATTTGTCTTGCTTGAGACTGGCGTTAGTTAATTAGGTTGTCCTAGCAGTCTTGCTCTTCCAGGTAAGCAAGTCCAGGCGAGTGGTCAGTGGGATGCTAGTACTGCAGCTCTCTGAACCTCTGCTGCCAACTTTAGCTGAGCTCATCAAGCAAGTACTCTCTGGCTACTCCAGCACCATCATGTCTGGGCTAAGACGCCGCGCGAAACAACCTAGAGCGCAAAAATTGAACGCTGCGAGACATCACCAAGTGCATGGAGAGCAGCCTACTCGTGTCCATTGAAAGCCCATTTGAGGGCTACTCTCCTTCGGGAGTCAAATTCCCCGCCAAAGTTGACAAAAACGTGCAGAATCATCGAGGGTGACCATGCCATTTGTCCCAAATGTTTATGCGTGTTCAGAAGGCGATTTGGCACCAACGCATGCAATGCGCTCCTGTTTAATCAGATTGTTTCAGTGACCGATAGTATTGAGGCTGTGACATTGGTTGAAGAACTACTTCGCTGTGTCTCTGAGCAAACACGATGCGAAAATGGGTTCACAGGAGTCAGTCAGTCGATGTACTCTCCAAGCAAGGAACGGAGCGTCTTCTAAAACGCGCCAACGTGCCACAACCTGGATCTAAAATATTTGTTTTGGACAGGGTGATCACGACGAGCCGCCATTCTGGTGAGACTGAAAATTCGCTTATCACCGGGTGGGCAATTGCATTGAGCGTCGGTCAGATAGAAACTGGCCCAACGTGCCGCTCCAAGCGTATCACCAAGCGCAGCTTGCTCTTTAAGTAGTACTGTATTGACAGGAAGAGCTCAGCAACAAGGATCGACACGCCAGTCCTGGTTCCCGCAACGTGCAGACGCTCGACAAGCCCGCATCGTGCAAAGCCACTTCTTCAAAACAACCGGACAGGAATCACCCGATTCCAAAGTGGGAGTTGACTCTGAATTCCCTTTTCGTGCTTGGCACCAGAGCAAAATCGACGCGGTGGTGCATCTCTTGAGGATCAAACACTGAAACAAATGACAGCCATATCCATTGATTCGGCCCTGTTTCGACTTCCGAGTCGAGGTTCTGAATGTTCTGAATGTTTTGAATGTTCTGAATGTTTTGAATGTTCTAAATGTTCTAAATGCACCTGTACTATCCAAACCAAACCCCCGCGCTTTCGAAAAACGCTCCGAGACAGGAGGCTTCCAGGAGTGTTCGCTTTCCATCACAAGTCATGCGGAAAAAGTGCTCCATGGCCGATGCTGGAGGTTGCTTTAACCCCTCCGCTAAAGGATCTACTACTGCTGTGTTAGGTGGCAGCATGGCTGCAATGTGCGCTCTGTGGTAGATAGCCAGCAGCTTTTCGATAGAGAGCTACAAGAGACTTGTAGCTCTCCGTTTATCTCTAGCTCGGAGCTTTGACTTGCCCAAGGTTGCTGCTTCCTTGATGTGTCAATAAGCAGCCCTTGCCAGCAGATTCCAGCAAACCGGGAGGTTTTGTTCGGTGGAAGAACTCGTTTCATCCAGCCTCGCGCTTATCTCAGAACTCTCCACTGGGCGCCGGTCGCCGGTCGCAACGGCATTATTTAACTAACTCTACCACTTCAAGCAGGCGCCATGGATTTCTCCAGTGCGAGGATCTCGCTTAATGACTGGCAGGACATCACAACTCATTCGTATTTTCACCTTCATTGCCCTCGTCCTCGCAGCCCAGAATCGCCGACAGCACAGGGAACGAGCACACGTACAATGTCCGGCAGCAGCTCCGCGGTCGCCTCCCCATCCGACATTGTAGCGGCTTTGGCGAACAGCTCAGTGAGCGCAGCCAATGAGACACTCAGTGATGCCCGACAACCAACAACAGAGCATTCGCTCGACAAAGCCGCGCAGACCACGCATGTGATGCTGTCGTTCTTCCTCCTCGAGTACGTGGCGGTCTGGGCGATCTGCGTTACCCTGATCATCCACGTGCGCTACAACCGCGCCGCGGCGTTCAAAGGCGACAACGTTGCGGCGCGCAAGATCATCCTCCCGGCTTTCGAGCCGCTGCTCGTGTTGCTCGGGGTCTCCAATGCCCTCGTCGTTGTCTTTCTCGGCATCACGCTCGGGACAGGTTTCTACGATCTATACGTACCTCCGGTCGTACTCGAGACGCTGTACTCGACGCACCAGTTCGGCTTCATGCTCATCCTGGTCTTCATGCTCCAGAAGAGCGTGTCAATCCCAGCACTCCGACGAGCAGTGGTGATCTCAATCGCTCTGTCAGGATACACCATCCCGTACATTTGGTGGGTCACGTCGTATGGCGATCCATCCAAACAGATTGAGTACGTCAACTGGTTGCACGTATTGCGAGCCGTCGTGCTGCTGCTGTCCATCTACGTGTTCATCTGGCCCCCGAGTCGAGCTTCGACACAAACTCTCCGGGAACTTGCTGTCTACAACATTATCCGATACGTGCTCACCACGGTGCACATGGTGATCATCATGAATCCTGCCACGCGAGACAAGGGTAAGTACGCACTGTACGCCACGCTGATCTTTGTTGCCTTCAATCCGCTGGTGATCTGGCGCGTCCTGAAGGCTGACACGGACTACTGGCGAGGCATGGGAGAGCGA
>JALBZB010001332.1:0-10594 GCA_038050625.1 Pythium sp. MPC-2022a
CCCCCCACTGCTTGAGCTTGCCTGAAGTGCCTTTCTCTCTTTTGCCGGATACCATAAGCAGTATCAGCTCCTACAGTTTCCCAACAACACTTGAGCCGCGGCAGTCGATCCGGATACACCTTGTCGGATCGACTTATACAGGTCAAATGTGGTGCGTTTTCTTTGAGCTGTCACAAGCAAATGACGATCGAAACGCCGCATGACTGGGGCAATTGACTCGATCTGGTGCTGCTGCTGTTGTTGTTTCGCGATAGAGCGAGCATGAAGGGGGAGATGAGACTTTGCTGCATACCACCAGTCTGTTATTCCAATAGGCACCCGCGACCGAGAGACGAGTGAGCGAAGAGTGAGTAAACGCGCTCGTTCTGACAACGCAGGCGAGTGAGTTCTCTGGAGAGTCTCAGCCCTGAGAGCTGAGAAGCGGGGAGTGAAAAGGCGTTCAGATCCAGATGACAAGGTACTCCGAGGTGCTGGTTCACAGCAACACCAGGTCGTGACGACGAGTCCAAAGGCGAGAGAGCAAGAGGGAGAGTGCGTGCAGGTGATGCGGTTGTGATATGGACCTGATCTCACGATGCTGTTTCACGAGTTTTCGCGCAATGTGCGGCTCTGCGAGCGGTGAAAAGTTGCTGGATCGGGCTTGCGACATACTTGCATCGGATCGCAGCATTGCAGAGATTGGTGCAATGGTGTTCAGTAAGAAGCGGTCCCGTAAGTATGCTGTCGCGACGCAAAAACTCGAGCCAGCGGGGGAATCGCGAACTGAAGACTGCGACTGCGCAATATGTGCATGCTACTATTAACTTATTGGACCAGAGTAGACGTTGACATGTCAGCGCCATCAAGGTGTGAGTCGAACGCTGAGAACGAGTTCGGATAAGAGATACTCAAGTTCCTTGTCTCGGAGCTACTTGCAATGCAGGACGTCATTGTCAAGTTCATCCAGCTAGCTACCTGACGACCATGACGCGGCTTGGTACACCGACTTCGCAAACTCACGATCCAACGAGCAGATGAGTACAGAATGCTGAGCAGCGTATGTCTAAACGGTCTAAGTGGTAAGCTGAATGCGTGGGTTTCTGCCCTTATCTAATGCTTTTGATTGTAAGTTGTAACTTGTGTGTAGTTTGCTTTGCCAACTTTTAGGTTGTACTGCAAAGCGCTTTGTTGTCAAAGATGAACATCTCTCAAGACACTCACCTAGACACACATCCAAGGACGTTAGTACCAAATGCGGAAACTCCAATCGGGATTGCCTTCAAGCCTCTATGATCAACATTGACGCAATCCGACCTGGTATTTCATTTTATCATGTTTGTGCCATGCTAGTCCAGTGATACACTCCAGGTTGAAAACACAGTAATACACACCCGCCCGCCAGTTTGCGGTCGATTTGCTTGAGTCAACCAGTCAGTCTGCGATGGAGAGACACACTCAACGAGTCATGGAAAGGCAAAAGAAAGCTATCTGTCCAGCCGAGAAGAACATCACGATAACACGCGCCTTGAAAAATGAAATGACCAAGGGCCATTAAGCAAATGTAAGTTGTTCTATGTGCAGATTTGGTTCTCATTTTTGCAAACCCCGCTTTCTCGCACCTACCTAGTACTGATATCCACTCACGTTTGTTTCTCATCTGTTAGTTTTATCGTGCCCAAAAATTCTTTCATCATCTCGTCGCTCGAAGAAGCGGCTAATTTGTTCGAGTTGTTCCTTCTGTTTCAGAGACTGTTGCGTTTGGTCCACAGGTCGACAACCACTAGCACGCGAGTGATTGGTTATTCCTAGCTGATTGACCTCCAATGTTAACAAAAATCTGGTCAGCCTCATTTTTTCCGGTACGAAAAGCGAGCATATTCCTGTTCGGAAGAACTACGCCGATCGAGTGAAAGGAGCGAATGGCTCGGTCTGCAAGGAACTGTTCAGCGCGACAAAACCATCAACCAAATCAAAGGCACATCAAATGTTTGCACCCGCTTCTTTCGGTATTGAAGCACGCAACTTCAAGCGGCTAGCGGACATTTTCTAAAAGCGCCATTCGGATCATGAGCACAGACCAATCTTCTGTACTCTGGTTGCGCGCGCCCCAAGCTGCATCGGAAGCAACATATCCACGCGTGCACATGGTAACATGTGCCCACTCGAGTCCTAGTGCATCTGTACTACCTGTCGCACGGCGTCTTCTTGTTTTGAAGAGAACTGTAGTGCTCGAAGATGACCTTCTGAAGCCGCTACTTCCAGGAATTAGTCTAGATAGCAGTGGGGACGAGTCAACTGGGCAGACACTGTTGATGATCGTACTCGCGCCGACTTTTGGTTTTCACTATCCACGCCGGATCTCAAGATTCACAATAGCAGTGGAGGCATACCAGAAACAGTCATGGTGGATCTACGGTGCTACTACGTTCGGAAGCTCGGATACGTAGACCGTTGACCTTGACTGATCCGCTACATGCGTATTTCTTTATGCAAGTATGTCAGCTAGTGATGCTGCGAGAGAACGGCACAAGCTCATCATCCAGTAGCGTAATTTCGACCTGATCATCTTCGATCATCTTAAACAAACTCAAATCGTATAAACCCATCTGTAAGTAGTAGTAGCATCTTGTGTTTTGTAAAGCTTTGTCGCTGTCCACATATACAGCATATGCTGTAGGGAATGACCCCATCAAGAGTTCAATGCAAATATTTATATATATAGTAGCACTTGCGTTGCGGGCGATAAAGGGCGGTGAATGAACACGAACAAAGATGCGTTCTTGTTCATCCATGCTGCGAATGACCAAATACAAGTGGAAATACAATCAATCGATATCTGAGTGAACAAGAAACTAAGGTCGTGTTATATTGGAGATTATACACAAAGTGAACGCGTATTACGCCATATGAATATGAAGCGTAGGTTATGTCGGCTCTCTTGGCTGCCTGGATATGCACGAGACAGACTTTACTAACACAAAGGATAGATTTCAAACGCAGTACATCTGAGCCATTTGGCTAACCGTCAACACAATACACTCCACGGCGCATGCTGCGACAATTTTTCTGATCACTGTTCACCATTTGACCAACATTTGCTTTGTGAGATACATAAACTGTATATAGAACACTGAATATAAGCACGAGAGCGGATTAGCGCTGATTTTTCATCCAGGCGTCAATATGACTGGCTTGACAGAACCACTGGAGCATGTAATAGGTGCGTATGAAAGCACTATCAAGTATCAGTGCGCACACTGAAAGCCACAACATCAAATTGATGTCCGAAACAGCGGCTCGGTCACACATCTAATAGTCATCAACCTGCGACTGCTGCGGTGGCCTCTTGTGGAGAACCGATCTCATCATGCAATAGTTGTTCATTGATGAAAGCGCTTTCTCGTTGTGTCGTTGGTTTCACGTCTTGAGAGAGGGAGGAGGTCATGGTCATAATGTTTTAGAGGTTGTTGAAGCGCAGCGTGTCAACAATAGAGATATATTACTACAGGTTATTTATTTAAAAAGGCTATCAGTATGTGCGACTGCTCAGCCTCTCGGACATAAATGCACTTTTTCGGTAGCGCGATTCTCGAACTTACCTGAAGTGTTTCTTTTCTGGGGTCTGTCTACCGGATATCATCGACAATATTATATTATACAGGCATACTAAAAGGCTAGAACATTGAGCATTGATCCGGATAAAGTATCTATGATAAATTTATAAAGGCGACTGCGCAATCTCTGTCGACTGCAACGCTCTCGAAATGCGGGCGTGCGCAAATGGAAAAGGAAAGCAGGACGACCAATGCTGCGCTCGCTGCTGATTGCCTCTGCGTACCACCGACACACAGCAAGGCAGCGGAGGCCCTTCACAGAGTGCACGCTTGAAAGAGGAGCCTGTGCTTCGTACTGCCTATCTCAGTCCAGTACCTGCGCGAAGACGAACAGAGAGAGAGAGCGAGAGAAAACGCGGTAAGCGTTTCCAAAGAGCGAAATGCCTGAGTAGATGCGGTAGTCGCTGAAGCCGAGCTGGTGGTGCTGACAGGGAATTTAGCGCGACTCTTGGACGTCTCTGAGAGCAACAGGGTGAGCATGCTGCCAAGACACTGCGACACAATTACAGGCGTCAGATGGCTTAGTGGGGTTTGCGAGGCCCTGTGGGTGTCTTGTCCACGGGCTGTCAGCTGACGTAGAGCAATCTGCAGCTATCGAATGGTGCCATCGAGCGACCCAGCTTATTGGTATCACTGGAAGTCTTGAGCTGCTACGGGCAGGTCAAGTTTGCGAGTGGAGTTGGAGTTCCGCTAGAATCGTCACGTCATTTGTAAATCATTCGCTGATATGCGGCAACAGGTGTGGAGTACACGCCGTCATGAAATCGAGAAGGACCGTAGAAAGAAGTACGAGATTGTACACTAATTGAGCATCGTCACCGGAGTACCAGTGGTGAACCTCAAGCTATCCGCTCGGTACTCAGCGTCATTACGAACTGTCGCTCAATGATCGATGAAGCTCAATGGTGCGGAAAAGCGAGCACATCCAGAACTTTGCAGACCCAGGTACGTCAAGTGCTGCTAGGCAAATGAGTAAAAGACTTGCTTTTTCAATGGGCTCACATGATTGTGTGCTGCTTGCTTTTTCAATGTGTAGGTGCTCTGCGACGTATTTGCTGTCAGTAGTTGAGCTTCTCTCAATGAATTCTAAGGTTGAAGCTGATGCCCAAACGTACTAAATTCAATCGGTAATGGTTGCGTTCGAGTTCAAAATGCTATATAGTTTCTGAAGCGCTGGAACATGCTGACTTGCTTGATTTGTGTATGAATTATTCCTGATAGGTGGTTCTCAATGGTAAACGTCTTCACGAGATCCTTACCAACTCGTATTCATAATCGTAGCACGCACTCGATCAACCGTTCAGCCTGTTCGCAAGTGAGTAGCACCAAGAAGTCTTCATGCGAGAGAAGGCGGCGTTGTTGTAGCAGGTCTCGACAGAAAATATCCTGGTACCAATCAGTCCGCTCATTCATGTAAGTTCTTCTCCGTGTGTGTTGTTCAAGCTCCGCTCTTGTGTTCAAATCTAACATTGTGTTCCTCTCAATCATGCCCAGAAAGTATCGGCAAAGATGTGAATCAGTCACTCGAACAAGATGGTGATGTTAAAGTTTGGTTGCGCGAAGGTGTTTGCGTGGTAATGTTGTGATCAGTCTGCTCGGCATCTTTGGTACAACACAGGATTCGTCCGCGCAGATCGAGCCTGCATCGTCATCAAAATATGGTCAGCTGAGCATTTGCGGCGTACGGTGTGGAGCGACAATTGGTTTGGACATTCATCGTATTCCACCCACGCGGAAGTGAAACCCAACCGGTTTGGACAGCACCATCATGAAAAGCTCCCTCGCGTTCAAGATCAACCAGCGAGGTAGTAGAACGAAGCAAGCGCTTGCTAGCGTGAGGACGCTCAAGAGAGAGAGAGAGAGAGAGAGAGAAAGAGTCACATACTCATTGAGCGATCGTATCGGATTCATGTAAGTGGAGGTGGTTTCGCTTTATCCGACCCTGTTCCAATCCCTTGTGGGATCTCGTACTAATATTTTGACTATCACTCTTTACAGCTCCAGCCTGTCTCTGCAGGAGTGTCCCCACTGGCAGGTCAGTTTGAATGGAGAAACTGTGTGGACCACACCGCAGTCCTTTCCATCGAGTCGAGCGGCGAACAACACAGCACCGCCACAAACTCGAGTTTTCGTGCTGCGTCGTCTGTCTCCGTGACAGTGAGCTTTTAACGACCTCGTGGGTTCGCTCATGATCGAATAAGTTCGCCGTAGACTAGATATCCTATCAGGAATCACCTGCTGCGCATACAAGGTCGCTCGCCTGATTATCCCGCGAAACAAGTATTTGCGCTTTGCTCATCGAGGTCGTGATGTGCGAGTCCTCATGCTATCAGAAATTGCGATCGCACAATGTTTCCGATTGATCTTCGGTGATCTATACACTCTTTCCACGCGACCTAGAGAGCTTCGTCTATCGTTGAAATGTGGAGCTGTTTGTGTTTACTGGGAAGAAGGAAGCAAATACGAACATGAGATATGCTTTACTGTTCGACCGCGCCAGCGAAATGGCCAACCGTGAGCACGCGATCGTTATCCACCTTCAACTGCAAATATTGTCTAGTTCTCCTGGGAATAAATTACCTGAGAGCTGATTGATGCACAGCACAAGGGAGGTGGACGTGTAAGCGAGTCCCCACGCCTTCGGAAACGCATTGTAGCGTATTGGACATTTGGCAAGCGTTGTGTGAACACAGATCAACACAATGTACTCGAGCATTTTAGGCCAACTGAATGTCAACTCGTGTGGAGTGTGTATACATTTGAAAGTGATAGCGTAGGTAACCACGTGATCTATGACCAGCACGTAATGAGGTGTAGAAATCTGAATGCTGGATCGAAAATGTCGAATATCCCGACGACCTGGAAATTGCAAATCTGGCGTGGAATAACTTGAAACTTGCAAAAGCAGCATGCTTACGCTCTTCGCTGAAGAAAGCGATACTATTTGTAACATTTGATACTCCTTCATGGTTTAGAGCAATGACCCTATTGTGCTTTCTACTCTACGCGCGTCGTGGTTTGGAATTCTCGCCATTTATTGCTCGTGATACCAGCGATGCTGGGTCGAGAAGGTACTGATCGCACTTGTCAACGCAAAAATCCACTCTAATGTCACAAGCTGGAAGAAAGGATGTGTGGAAATCATTTAGGGCAATCCATTGCAGTCAAGACGACGGGAAGGCAGATTACAGGATAGTATGTTAAATTCTGCGCACAGGAGAGCACGCGAGTGTCGATTTGGGTGGGGGCGCCATAGCTCTGTCGTACAAGAAACTGTAGATTGTTTAAGAAGGCAGTGCTATACTTTAATTCACAAGCCCTTCTTGCAGTTGGCTCTGTCATTGACCACACTCCGAAGCGATTCACTCATTTTACCTCTTCTAGAATGAAAGTGTTCATCATCCTATATCATGATGCATTTTTTCGTAATACTACTTCCTTAGCATGTTTTATTTCACGACACAGTTTCTTTGTACCACGCATGTACGGTGGTGCTACTAAATACCGTGCTCTGTACGAAGCAGTGTGATGACACACATAACCTCAACGCTGAAAATTTGTGAGCGCATGCAACAATCTCAAGGACAGGAGAAGCGCTCAGTGGCATGTTTCAGAGCTGTTTTCCCTCCACAGCCCCACGAGACTCTTCAGTTTGAAGAGGCTGTGGATCCTCAGAATTTTCAGCGCATGGAAGCGTTGCAAAGGTTTGCACTCGAGAAATTTGATCATCCTACCACGATTCAATTCCCCCAGGGCTGTCTTCGATTTGACTTGGAGAGCTTACCATAGGAAATCAGTTTATAGGTTTTTTTAAAGTTGGGATGTTAACCGTACCTATCACTCACTCATATATATTAATTTACAGAGGATATTCGTTTTGAGATACGCTCGGATCTAAACGCACAATTTTGGTAGCTCGATGCTTGCTCGAACTTATCCAAAGCGCTCGTTCTGTCTTCATTTCCTGCCGGATACCACTTACCATATCGGATTATACAGTGCAGACAAAAAGGTGCAGTCTCGCCAAGCGATCCGGATACGACTCATCAAATAAATTTCTGCAGGGTGAGTGATGGCGCTGTCTTTGTGTCAACTGCAATTAATTTTCTCGCGCGAGTGAGGATTCATTCACCACCGCATTGAGAGCAAAACCAAGGAACGCATGCGGACCAAACGACGCGGCTGCCCAATTGAGCACTGTTGCTGCTGTGGTTATGGGATAGAGAGATAGAGAGAGCCTGGTCGAAAGCTTCGCCGCGTAGCGCTACTCACTCCTATGCAAGCGTTTACAGAACCAAGGACGAGCGAGTGAGCGCGACCAGAGCGCAAGTGCCTCTGCAGTTGCAGGGACTGGCACAGAAGCGACATCGCGTCTGGGCGTCGTCTCGAAGCACATCTGAGGAAGGACATGCACGGTACGGCGCTGCTACTGCGAGTGGTGGCTCGTGCGGGTGTGCGGCTGGTGGCGACAGATAAAGGTGGGGATAAAGCGAGTCCTGCTGGCGCACTTACTGACTGGATATGAGTGGGTCCTTGAAGAAGGCAGTCGACGTTAAAGCGCCCAACCTTAAGTATCTACCTGTTCGATGAGTGGGTGGCAGTATGTATCACCGAGCGATTTGGATCCGACAGGAGTGGTGATCGTGGGCTAGTGGGCTTCAAGCTGCATCACCGGACCGCCGCGTCGTCGTGGGTCTGCAGCGTGGCGCGCTGAGATCGAGTGGAGTAAAGTACGACGCCATCGTAGCCGCTGCGCCTCCCAGACGGATTGGGAGTTGTCGTCCATTTCTAAACCCAGCGATCAATCCGAATCTCGCAGATGTGCCGCTCAAGCTTTGGAAAGCCGCAATGATGCGGGGTGTGAGCAGATCGAGCATGTCGCGCATCCAGGCAAGCCGAGGGCGTGGTGCAAGATGCAAAGTATAGTTTTGTCAATGGATCCCTATAACTGTGTGCATGTGTGTGTGACTGCACTGACAATCTGTAGGCGCGATGTGCTGAACTCGCTGCCAGGCAGACAGACAGTCAGTTTCTAAGAACACATCACATTTTCCCAGATAGTGTACCATCCAAACTAGCAAATTCCAACCGGATAATGCATGTGTTTGAATCAGTCATGGACGCGCTTTGATTGCTACTACGTAGAGGCTACTACCACATTTCCAGTCAATGCTAATCTGATATGTATTTGCTGCCTGCTAGGTTATTCTCCCTTTTCATGGCCATTCGCGTTCCAACAAATTCGGTTCCACGACTTTTGTTGGTGCGTGAAGTGAAGCAATTTGCTTGCATTCTATGGCCACGCGACTCCTTCCAGTAGTCAGCCTACCTGCCAGCTCCGTCCAAAGAGTTGAGTGCGTTCTACGAAGGCGAGAAAGCCAGAAGAAGTCTATTCTGACAGACAAGTGCTCAATTTGCAACGCGCTTCAGTAAGTTTTACTTGCATGTTGATGTTCTACTACCCATTTTCCCGTTGCGTACATAACTCTTTTCTTTGTTTCTTTTGTTTTGCTTGATCGTACCCAGAAAATCTACGCACGAAGATATAAGTCAGGCGCTCGAACAAGGCGTATTTCCCCTGCTGTCAAACTGATCGGTGAAAATCCTCCTGATCGCTGTTCTGCTGGTCCGCGTTTTGTTGCGCTCGAGTGGTGGTCGATAGCCGGCGCGACAAACAGCGAGATTACCTCCGCGCTGATCGAGCCCCACCATCAACATGAGATCTGGGCAGAGTTACAGGACGGAAAGCAACGAATGTACGCAGAAATACCAAGCCGGAAGTGTCGAAGAAGGGATGCTTGTTCAGCGGATTCGACTCGTCCACAACATCGCCTGGTCCTAACTACCAGCAAATCTGAACCAGATCCAACGGACGACAATTCGCGAGGAGACGGCCACATGCATGCTTGAGGGAGCACGCGCAGTGAACTTGCTTGTCCACTCGCTCAAAGGTGGAACGACAGCGTACGCGCACTCACTTGTGACAGTCATGAAGTGGTTTCGCATACCGGCCGACCACAATGGGATCACTCTAGACATGTTTCGGCCTGTCTCTGTGCAGGAGATCCGTTCAGTGTCCCTCGCCCCAAGTCAGTTTGAGAGTGATGTGGACCACACCACAGTCCTCCAGCGAGTCAAGGGACCAGAGCGACAGAACAGAGTGAGCGCATTGAGGGGACTGAGCTCTCACACACAAGCAATAACACAAGCAGCAGCGTGACCTACGCAGAGACAAGGGCGAGCCTCGGACACACACACGCACTCGCGCTCTTCGTACTACGCGGTCCCAAGCACAAATCTCCGCGTATACATTGACGCGTGGCCACTGCCTCTTCCATCCTGCGCACAACAGCTCTGTTGTGGCGCTCGTACCCTCGACCGGGTCAGTGTGCTTTAAGCGTGTATTCGTGTGCACGTACGATTTGCGTATCGCTCACGCAGTTCAAGATCGTGTTACTGCTATGTCTCGCGCTGTCCGACTTGCTTGTGTTCGTTTTCTATCGAGACTGTGTCGACTTGCGTAGCTTTCCCTCGCAACTGAGCAAAGTAACTGGAGACCCTGCGCGCTACCAGGAGAGCGAGCGCCACGAACGAACAGTATCGGACTACCGAGAGTGCGCCACGCGGATATGACTTCTTCTTCGCCTACCATTGAAGTCGTCTCCTGCCAATTCCTGCGTTACAACTGTGACCACCTAGTGTTTCAGAAAGAGTACACACGGTACGTACGTCGCTCGTCGTCAAGCTCTACGATCTAGTTCTCTTTTATATCGAAGATGCCGACTCAAGGTGTTGATGTGTGTGCGTGAAAATGACTTTTTGTTCGTGTCCAGGAGCAATCGGAAGGCGGGGACAAAGGTGTGCAATCAATTCGGAGTACCTCTACTGTATAATTCGCATTTCATTGAATTACTGATCTTAAATCGTGTTGTTTTCATGCGACGCGGCAGATCCTGCGCTGCTTCCCGCACTGCTGTCCCGACCACATCCCGCGCTGCTAC